>JAOTOM010002586.1:0-109739 GCA_034440615.1 Ashinkailepas kermadecensis | reverse complement strand
GCGGATGCCATTGTTGGCAAATAAACAATTGAAACAAGCGATACTGTCGCATTCATATTGAAATCCTCTTTGATTTTAGAGACATCTGTGCTTATCTTTGCTTCGGAAAACATATAAATATATTCACAATTTGGGAGAACAGACTTTCCTACGTTCAAAAAAAACCTTGGAACCCCGACAATGTGCGTGTCCTGGCACCGTATGTTGCACATCGATCTCCCAGCACCGTAAACCATGTCAATCTCATCAAATCAACCATCGCCTGGGTCAACCATCAAATTTGCCACCGCCTGGGCTCCGAAGGACCTATTCGCCACCAGCAACCATCGACGGTTGCTATTCACCTTCTCATACGCATATCTGCATGAGGCACCTGAATATACAAGTAGGCACAGTATTACACACAGTTCCCAATACAATTCACGATTACTACACACTGCCACTGCACAGTTTTATCGCACACAAAGTCAACACAGTGCTTAACGACCTAACAAGCACACTGCGTCCAGTACTGGCACGGTCCCTCTCTCACAAGTCGGCATACCTCCTCCCTCACGCACATGGGGAGAACGAGCCCCAGACAACCCGACAATCTCGACAACTATCGATAATGCGGAGCTGGAGCTGGTGCCAATTGATGACCATGCAAACTTGGGATCTGATGGACTCGATTGGCATTCGATCGTATGGAGTCATCGTCAACTAGTGTGTAGACCCGACGTCCGACCCGACAGCATTCACCATTCATCATCCATAACTCAGCGTAATTACAGGCCGACATATCATGCTGTTTAAACAAAACAACAGCCAGAAAACTAAAATGTACAGACGATAATCTCCAAAACAGAATTATCAACACTATATGCGTTGGAATTGGACCATTTTCTTGGCACCAGGCCACCAGGCATTGCATTTAGTATCTTCCTGCCAATTAAAAGGTCAGTTGCTGCCCAGTTGCTGGGGACCCTGGCTCAGTGAGCTGATGGAAATTTGGCTCCACAATTTCACGAAACATAAAGCATTTGTATCCAAATAGGTACACAGCAATCAAAACATCTCATTCAGAATGCTCACCATAGCTGGCCTTTTGAAAAAGCAATTATCAGGTCACAGAATCAGGATATGAGGCGACCAGACGAAACTAGTGAAAATAAAAAAATGTCCTCGATGCACAACAGGTATGCTAATTGTCAACTTCTTGTCATTTGATACATCGAAGATATTTGGTAAGTGTCATGGGAGGCTATCCGTCAAGAGTATTCCATGCGATCGCAAAGGTCTCCCGACCATGTTCTCTAAGCTGAAGCACCATTCCAAACATCGCACGAACAACATGTTTTCTAGGCTGAAGCACCATTACACAAGTTGCCACCTTTCAATCGTTCCTATCTAACGCCGTGAGCAGCGCTCCTAAATACACAAACAGGTTGAATGCAGCAGCACGGTTCGTTAGCCACCGTTTCACTCCACGGGCCAAGTGACAGAGCATTTCGGAATCTCGCCGACCGTTATCGGGCGGAATGGATAGCCAGCGCTATCCATTCCGCCTTATTTTCCCTCCCGACCATAGCCACCCGACGGTCACCGTACGACCGGCAACCCACCACTCCTGACGGATAGCCAGCGACACCCTCCAGACCATAGCCACCCGACGGTCACCGTACGACCGGCAACCCACCGCTCCTGACGGATAGCCAGCGCCAGCCTCCCGACCATAGCCACCCGACGGCCACCGTACGACCGGCAACCCACCACTCATGACGGATAGCCAGCGACACCCTCCAGACCATAGCCACCCAACGGTCACCGTACGACCGGCAACCCACTGCTCCTGACGGATAGCCAGCGCCACCCTCCCGACCATAGCCACCCGACGGTCACCGTACGACCGGCAACCCACCACTCCTGACGGATAGCCAGCGACACCCTCCAGACCATAGCCACCCGACGGTCACCGTACAATCGGCAACCCACCGCTCCTGACGGATAGCCAGCGCCACCCTCCCGACCATAGCCACCCGACGGTCACCGTACGACCGGCAACCCACCACTCCTGACGGATAGCCAGCGACACCCTCCAGACCATAGCCACCCGACGGTCACCGTACGACCGGCAACCCACCGCTCCTGACGGATAGCCAGCGCCAGCCTCCCGACCATAGCCACCCGACGGTCACCGTACGACCGGCAACCCACCACTCCTGACGGATAGCCAGCGACACCCTCCAGACCATAGCCACCCGACGGTCACCGTACGACCGGCAACCCACTGCTCCTCACGGATAGCCAGCGCCACCCTCCCGACCATAGCCACCCGACGGTCACCGTACGACCGGCAACCCACCACTCCTGACGGATAGCCAGCGACACCCTCCAGACCATAGCCACCCGACGGTCACCGTACAATCGGCAACCCACCGCTCCTGACGGATAGCCAGCGCCACCCTCCCGACCATAGCCACCCGACGGCCACCGTACGACAGGCAACCCACTGCTCCTGACGGATAGCCAGCGCCACCCTCCCGACCATAGCCACCCGACGACCACCGTACGAACGACAACCCACTGCTCCTGACGGATAGCCAGTGCCGTCCTCCCGACCATAGCCACCCGACCGTCACCGGGCGACCGACAGAGGATGCCTGCTGGCTACGTCTGCTAAATCGCGTTGAAAATTACCATTTAGCATGCATTTTGTCCGATTAATTTGTGTTATCCTACATATACACCAAATTTCATCCCAGGGTACGTTATGCGCCTAATACATATAATAAGTGACAACAGACCAACAGGGACACACCAACTGGGACAGATCAACTGGGACAGACCAACTGGGGCAGAACAACTGGGACAGACCAACCGGGACAGACCAACCGGGACAACGCCTGGACAGAGTGGAAAGGATGAACGGCACACAAAACACGCAGACAGAAACAGCACCCTCCAGCAGAGAGGAGGGACACAACACAGAAGCTGACTGGACGCATGAGGTTAACCTAACATCAGACACAGGTGACGTACATAAGGATGCACAATCAGGATACAGGGGACAAGAGCAAATACGAATATACGACACAAGCAGAACAGGACAGACGACGGGTCGGCGTACGCACATGTATTGTAAAGTCTAGAAAGGTAAGACACGTCCGAAGATGTAAATATCAGTTCGGAAAAAAGGAATCGCCGGCAGGTATCTGAGCCCGAAGTTGAAGGCCAACACCCGACGAAGACCGCAGAAGCAGCTGATCAAACATTGCGTTCCAGCTAACACACTTGAAACAGACAACAGCTGCAACACAAACATCAGATATGCACTACTTCGTACTGAAATTTAAACACCATGGACGAGCCGAATGCAAGCAGCAGACACTTAACAAAGAGAGTTTACAGAGCGGAAGGGGGAGCCAGGGGGCGGGCAGGTACCGTTAGCGGCAAGTGAGACCCGACCTGCTGCGGATTCTCGGCAGACCACCACGCCCCGGGCAGGCACCGTTAGCGGCAAGTGAGACCCGACCTGCTCCGGATTCTCGGCAGACCACCACGCCCCTGGCAGGCGGCGGTTTCTGCGTGGCTGTGGCCAACGACAGCGAACGCCGGCGCCGCAGGTGTGTACTGTTTGCGCGGCAAACAGGCACGTCAGGCCGGCGTGGGCCGGCGCACGGCACAACAGCGGAAGGACCGGTCACAGTAGACGGTGAGATCACCACGTGCTCACTTCACGTCACCGCGTGCAATCTCATAGCGAGGTTACACATGCAGCCGCCGAGTTCCACAGGGTCGGCTGCCGTCATGGTACGCTTCGGCCGGGCACCTGCTGTTGCATACCGATACATTTGATATGCTGGTGGTGGCATCTCGGGACGAATACCAGCACATTTGATATGCTGGTGGTGGCATCTCGGGACGAATACCAGTATATTTGATATGCTGGTGGTGGTATCTCGGGACGAATACCAGCACATTTGATGTGCTGATGGTGGCATCTAGGGATGCATAGCAGTACATTTGATATGCTGGTGGTGGCATCTAGGGATGCATGCCAGTACATCTGATATGCTGGTGGTGGCATCCGGGGATGCATGGAAATTGTGATGTTCTGACATTCATCCACAACTTATTTGGGTTTCGGGTGCGTTCACTATGTGGTCATCTCGACCCTACAACAATTGATATTCTGAAGGATAACGTGTGTTATTCCCTTGTTGAAGTTTTATTTTACACTTGTCTAACACGCAGGCGAACGGAGAAATACGGTAATGTCTTTAACAGGCATCCAAACATTGCCACACAAGCTCGACCTAGACAATCATGATTGCCACAGACATAAGTGAAACACAACGGCTGGATAGTCACGAACCAGGCCAGAGACGAAAGGTTGCACGGCACCAGCGACCTCGCAACAATGTTTCAAAATTAGCACATGCAACGCGCCTCGACAATTTCAATTGAACAGGTTCCGATCTCGTGTGTTAGCCAGTGGTGATGGTGGATTTGTGTTTCAGTGCGCGTCAACCGCTGCTGCTGTTCGCCGGGCAAACACCCATGCAGAATCACTCTCCATGTAGTTGGCTTCGATTGTTACAGCTTGCGCCACGAGTCAACACCAGTCGAACGGCAAAATCGCCACACATGTACCACTGACCGCTCACACCATCTGGTTCAGTTCAGCTTCTTTGAATCAAAGCACCCAGCGCTGGCCACTTGGTGATTTCCCGCCAGTGAGGCCTGGCCACGGCCGCTCTCCACAAGCATCCATACCGAATATTTCCCGCCAGTGAGGCCTGGCCACGGCCGCTCTCCACAAGCATCCATACCGAATATTTCCTGCCAGTGAGGCCTGGCCACGGCCGCTCTCCACAAGCATCCATACCGAATATTTCCCGCCAGTGAGGCCTGGCCATGGTCGCTCTCCACAAGCATCCAAACCGAGTATCGATCGGCAACGCCCACAGAGATCCGGCCTCCAGCTATATCCAGCTGGGTAGAAGGGCCGGGCCGCCTCTGTAGTACCTGCAAGCTCCAGCACACAAACACAAATACAAGTAGACTGCAAACGGAACACGGCAAGAGCGAGTGGATGGTTCAACGATAAATATCCGAAGAGTGACCGGGGATGGGGAGAGCACGGGTAGGCAAGGACATACAACTAACACGTAGCGTATTCGTTGTTACCATTGCAGAGTGAATCACCGCCTGAGAACACGAGGAAAGTAGCGGAAACCGTTTATAAAGGCATGTTTTGTGCGTGTACGAGATCACCACCGCATTCGAGAGGTGACCAGCACGTGACCTGTCACCACCGCATCGACAGGTCACCAGCACGCCCGTCGGCCGTTGGTGGTCATCGTCACGGAGCGACAGCCACCGTCACACTTCAGCAGTCGCGCACGCGCTGGCCCGTTGCCGAGCCCAGTTTCTCTCAGGCCACATGCCAGCGAGATCACACAGCGCACCGGTCTCATCGCGACCCTCCAGTGACCCGGAGAAAGCCGGCAGCGCAGCGCGGCCAATGTCTCATGGTGACGTCTGAGGCGACAGGAGACGCTCCCACCTGGGGAAACAGGTGTCCCATGTCTGCCACTGCAGCTCCGCCGACTCTGGTAACGCCTCTGTCTGCAGCGGCAAGTGCACCTGTCATTGTCGACTATCGGAGCTACGCCACACCCCGGTGACGCCCCCATCTGCAGAGGCAGATTCCCCATGTCAGTAGGCGGTTTCACGCGTGCACTAGCGGGAAGTAATCGTCATGACATCCCAATGGCGGGGTCAGGGCATAATAATTACGTTGATCTGAAAGCTTTTAGTCTGTAGATTGGACCAATGTATGATATCAATAAACAAACAGAGTAGGCTCAGTTCCCTAATACGACAAGTTTTTGGACTAGTTACAGCTTGTTTATACACAAACCCTGAAAATGTACACCCACATCCGCGCCTGGGACGTCATCTAGTCGGAAATCTGGAAGTCAGACCAAGCGAGCCTGACTTCGGAAGTAAACTCGATGACATCAGCTGTTTGTCGAATTCAGCGGTCTTCAAATGCCAAATTTTCCGAGCACTCGACCACTCTGATCAATATCGCCAGCCAACTTCAACTGCAGTAAGTGATTGGCCCTTTATGATAGCTGGGACGAATCATAATCCACGTTTTAAAAAATGACGTCATTATTTGTGCTCTGATTGCATCATTTACGGCTGAAATATGTCAGGCGAACCAACAAACAAGTTTGTCTCAGATGCGCATATTTTGGACGTGTTGCGGTCTTTTGGGTGCTGTAAAAAATGCATGCTTTGTTCTTTCTTGCGAGTATGATATTCAAAGACAAGGATCAATTGCCCTCCCCCCACAGTAGAGGTTTATTCAGGTATGAGTACAGCAACATTTAACAACGGAGCCACGTATGGTGCGGTACAGCGGATGCCATTACAACTGTAAACAACCCGCTTGTAAAGTGGAGATAATTTAATATTTTCGGGTGCGTAAAGAAGGAATCGTAGCATCTGGAAATAATGTATTTCAATATTTATTCAAAATACAGGTACTTCACAGCCATAAAATAAAACGTAAAAGGAAAAATATTCATCCGCAGGATATATACTACCACTTTCTCCCTAATATTGTATATTTGCTGGTAATCCAACGGCAAATTTATGTTCTATCCGACAACTCCTACCTCCCGGCCATGGTGCCAAATGCGGCCAGATTGGCTAGTTGTTTCTGTGAATTGAGAGCAGCGCCACACCCCGGTGAGGCCCCCATCCGTGGGAGAGACTCAGGTGTCATTGTCGACCATCGGAGCTGCGCCACACCCCGGTGAGGCCCCCATCCGTGGGAGAGACTCAGGTGTCATTGTCGACCATCGGAGCAGCGCCACACCCCGGTGAGGCCCACACCCGTGGGAGTGGCTCAGGTGTCATTGTCGACCATCGGAGCTGCGCCACACCCCGGTGAGGCCCCCACTCGTGGGAGAGACTAAGGTGTCATTGTCGACCATCGGAGCAGCGCCACACCCCGGTGAGGCCCCCATTCGTGGGAGAGACTCAGGTGTCATTGTCGACCATCGGAGCTGCGCCACACCCCGGTGAGGCCCCCATTCGTGGGAGAGACTCAGGTGTCATTGTCGACCATCGGAGCAGCGCCACGGTGGGCCACCAGAGGTCCATTGTCGACCATCGAGCGCGCCACACCCCGGTGAGGCCCCCATCCGTGGGAGAGACTCAGGTGTCATTGTCGACCATCGGAGCAGCGCCACACCCCGGTGAGGGCCACATCCGTGGGAGAGACTCAGGTGTCATTGTCGACCATCGGAGCTGCGGCCACACCCCGGTGAGGCCCCCATCCGTGGGAGAGACTCAGGTGTCATTGTCGACCATCGGAGCTGCGCCACACCCCGGTGAGGCCCCCATCCGTGGGAGAGACTCAGGTGTCATTGTCGACCATCGGAGCAGCGCCACGCCCCGGTGAGGCCCCCATCCGTGGGAGAGACTCAGGTGTCATTGTCGACCATCGGAGCAGCGCCACACCCCGGTGAGGCCCACACCCGTGGGAGTGGCTCAGGTGCCATTGTCGACCATCGGAGCTGCGCCACACCCCGGTGAGGCCCCCATCCGTGGGAGAGACTCAGGTGTCATTGTCGACCATCGGAGCAGCGCCACACCCCGGTGAGGCCCACACCCGTGGGAGAGACTCAGGTGTCATTGTCGACCATCGGAGCAGCGCCACACCCCGGTGAGGCCCCCACCCGTGGGAGAGACTCAGGTGTAATTGTCGACCATCGGAGCTGCGCCACACCCCGGTGAGGCCCCATCCGTGGGAGAGACTCAGGTGTCATTGTCGACCATCGGAGCAGCGCCACACCCCGGTGAGGCCCACACCCGTGGGAGTGGCTCAGGTGCCATTGTCGACCATCGGAGCTGCGCCACACCCCGGTGAGGCCTCCATCCGTGGGAGAGACTCAGGTGTCATTGTCGACCATCGGAGCAGCGCCACACCCCGGTGAGGCCCACACCCGTGGGAGAGACTCAGGTGTCATTGTCGACCATCGGAGCAGCGCCACACCCCGGTGAGGCCCCCATCCGTGGGAGAGACTCAGGTGTAATTGTCGACCATCGGAGCTGCGCCACACCCCGGTGAGGCCCCCATCCGTGGGAGAGACTCAGGTGTCATTGTCGACCATCGGAGCAGCGCCACACCCCGGTGAGGCCCCCATCCGTGGGAGAGACTCAGGTGTCATTGTCGACCATCGGAGCTGCGCCACACCCCGGTGAGGCCCCCATCCGTGGGAGAGACTCAGGTGTCATTGTCGACCATCGGAGCTGCGCCACACCCCGGTGAGGCCTCCATCCGTGGGAGAGACTCAGGTGTCATTGTCGACCATCGGAGCTGCGCCACACCCCGGTGAGGCCCCCATCCGTGGGAGAGACTCAGGTGTCATTGTCGACCATCGGAGCAGCGCCACACCCCGGCGAGGCCCACACCCGTGGGAGAGACTAAGGTGTCATTGTCGACCATCGGAGCAGCGCCACACCCCGGTGAGGCCCCCATCCGTGGGAGAGACTAAGGTGTCATTGTCGACCATCGGAGCTGCGCCACACCCCGGTGAGGCCCACACCCGTGGGAGTGGCTCAGGTGCCATTGTCGATCATCGGAGCTGCGCCACACCCCGGTGAGGCCCACACCCGTGGGAGTGGCTCAGGTACCATTGGGTGATGCTGTAAAACGGCGTCGGGTGCGGGCGCGTCATTGCACGATTGCCCAACTTCGGCGCCGTATCGGTGCTGTCGGCGGACGCTCGTGTTGCATGCTTGTCGCGTGTAGTCAATGCTAGTGGTACGTGACAAGCTTGCAAATGTGCTATTTGGATCGGTATGCTAGGAACGCAAGCGTTGTGACGCCTCTGAGCACAGTTTTAGCTGAACAGCAGATAAAGATTGCCAGTGAAATATTAGTGTTAAGTAGAGCCGGCCGCCGAGTTCAGTATGAACGTCTGTTGCTCGCACTAGTCAACATAAATGAAGGGAGACGCCGAATTTAAGAACCGCCAGTATGCATCTGTACCGCCCTACACAAACAGATATTGTGTACTGGAGGTCCTCACATTCATACCTGGAATGATTTTCGAATTAATCCTCTAAAACAGCAACACGTATACATCATAACCAAGATGACACAACACTAATTATTCGTCGTATTCCAGTCATTTCCTATCACGGCATACCGCTAGAAAAAGCTCCTATATCTTCACCCACGTCATTCAGTAAGCTTCGCTAATGACATGCGATGAGGGAGGCAGGCGTCAGCAACTCCCCACCTGAACGAACTTTGTCGTAGTGTCGACTTCACGAATTCGTCATACAGGACACCGACCGATCTCATTCCCCCAACTCATGGAATATGAAAAATGAAAAAGAAATCCCATGTTCTTCCAAACGTTGCAAGGAAAATCATTATTACTACACTGATATGCTTCATGAATAGGTAGCCTGCACAGGTAAGATAATGTGCGCACTAATTTTTTTTTTTTAATGAGCCCTTGTTGATAAAAATACGCAATACACTCGCTCTCAGATCACTCGATACAACAATGTCTTTTTAACACGGCCTAAAGCGTTCGATGCATTGACAAATAGTCGTGTATATGGTCTGTTATATATGAGTAAGGTACCTCACGCTATATGTCATTCCTTGCAATGCATCTCGAAGAAGGCATTCCTGGCAACAAAAACAAAACTATACTGCAAGAACAGCAAGACTGCACGTTCAACGCAAACGAACATCGCACTTTACGTGCCAAGAATTCGGGGTTTCTGATTCTTCAAATGTGGACATTTCTCCAGGTGAAAGGTTGTGGTTCACTTCTTGTGTCGTTTTTGCTTTTGTGTTGTTTTCTGGTTACGCCAGTTGCGGTTTTCTGGTTACGTTTCTGCTTCCTTTACGTGAGCTTGTCACCAGGAAAGTATATCCGCGAATAATCACAGTGCCGGCTCATTCTTTCGTTACAGGTTGCTAGTATACACTGGCGGATCCAGGGAGGGGCCATTCCGGCTATGCCCCCCCCCGAAGCGCTTTAGCCCGCGCCGTCTCGGGGGGTTCATATGCCCCCCCCCAAGGGTTTCCGCAGATAGTGAAAGTACGGCGCGCGGGAGCGTGCCGAAATTTGGCATACCTCTTCCCACATCAATTTGGCATGCTGTGTCAAAATTTTGAGTTCAGGTCATCTAGGGTCAATGAATTAGTCAAGGTCGTGAGGTCACCTCCAATAATGTTCAACCAGTCGTCACGCTTTAACGGATAAAGATATTTTAATGAAACTTTCAGCGTTTGCTTATCCTTAGGGATGAAACAAAACGCACCAGAGGAATTTCTTTTTCCCGTTTTTGATTACTTATTGGTTTTGCATATTTGCCCATTAGAGCTAAAATAGAAGATTCTGGCTAAAGTAAGCATTTTCTATGGGAGCAAGATGACTTCGAACAACGTTTTTCGGTCCCGATTTAAATTAAAAAACCCATTTAAAAAATAAAATAAAGCTCTGATTTTTGGGTGGGCAAAAATTGTATGGCCATGATCGATTTCGCCTTCCTCTTCTGATTCCAAATCATTTTGTTTGTTTTTTTAATCTCCAAAATCAACTCCACAGAGCCAAAAACATGATGCAAGTCGTGAAAACCTAGGCCCCCCAGTGACGTCACTTTTGGGGGGAAAAATTTGGGGGGGTGTCGGGCCCTACTCGTCGAGCGCTTTCCGATGACACCTCTTTCGTTTTCGTGCGATGCTTAGTTTGAAGATTAGAGGGGGAGGTTGCATGAACCCCGAGACGAGGTGTGGGGATATGACCGGAAAGACGGGGAGGGTTAAATAGGAGACATGGTGTCTTTTGCCCCCTCCCCCAAACCAAACATAAGGAAACTAAATTAAAATGCAGCAACCTTTGCCGAGGTTAAAAATAACATTCCGGATGAAAGAATCTCCAATTTTAAAGGTTATTTTTATAATTGTTTGGAAGCCCAATATGGTAGCATAGTGGATTCCGACACACAACGAGGGTTCTATGCTGCTCAAGTTATGTTTACAGCAAGAGTTGACAGAATCGGATCCGCCAGTGTGTACACGTGCACGAACGTTGACATGGTACAAGACGTTGCACGCGAACGTTGTGGTAAACAAAAACAAGAATCCGGCGACTTAGAAGCCGTGGAGGCAGGCTGGGGCCCCTATACAGGAAATTATGTTATTAATTAGTATTTGAAAAATGGACCCCTTTGCCAAATAGTGGTCGAAATCCGGAGCTTTTAAACCAAAAGTAGTCGTAGGATGGGCACCCTCCAAATCCGTTCGACTCCTCTTCTGATACAATTATACAATAAAACAAAAAGGCTACTCATTGAGTGTGCACAATAGACTTACACTGCGAAAAGCACGATCAACAACTCACTCTCAATGGGGGGGAGTGCGGGGGAGAGGAAAGGACTGGCACCTTGAGCCATGTGCACAGCATTGTCAGACGGCTGGCGCTGCCCCACCAGTCAGTCGGCCCCAGCGAGTGACACACCGACACACATGGCACTGTCCGGAGGACGTGACCGACTCCAGCGGCCGCTCTGGTCGGACCGGCAGCGGCAGCTCCCGCGCGTCCCCACCGCACAAGTGCCGGGTGTGTCATTTAGGGCAGGTGAGACGTGGCTGACGACGTGCCGGCCCCTCCGGTCGGTGCCGGTGGCCGCCGGTCGGACCGGCAGCGGCAGCTCCCGCGCGTCCCCACCGCACAAGTGCCGGGTGTGTCATTTAGGGCAGGTGAGACGTGGCTGACGACGTGCCGGCCCCTCCGGTCGGTGCCGGTGGCCGCCGGTCGGACCGGCAGCGGCAGCTCCCGCGCGTCCCCACCGCACAAGTGCCGGGTGTGTCATTTAGGGCAGATGAGACGTGGCTGACGACGTGCCGGCCCCTCCGGTCGGTGCCCGTGGCCGCCGGTCGGACCATATGGTGGCGGTCGGGTCGCCGCCACCGTGTCCGATAGGCGTGGCTCCATCAGCCATTCACACACACGCCGCCGCCGCCGCCCGCCCAGTAGAGCTGTGACGCCGCGTGCAACAGCCCCCAGCAGCCGCCCGCCCCTCCCAGCGTATGGCAGCCCCACATACATTGCGCGGCGGGAATACCGCGAGGTCGCGCGGTCGGCGTCGAAGCGCCACAAGAGCGAGCGAGATGGGCGATATGAGCGAGATGAAGGGCGAGCTGCGCGCATGGTATTTACCCGAGCCGGCGGCAGCAGGAACTGGACGGGCCTGATGGCGGAGCCATGGCGCGGCCGCGGCGGCACCTTGGTCATCATGTCAGCCGGCCATGGCCGCGTCGGGTCGGGTCGCCCCGGTAGCAGCGTCGTCAGCGGCAGGGCCGCCGGCGCCGCCGCAGGCCACCGGCCTTGGCGGCCGGCGCTTTTCACAACGGTCGTCGTGTGCGCTCGACCGGTTGGTCTGGCCAGGCGGAGCACACGCGGCGCGCGACTCGGTGGCGGCTCGTTCGGCCAGCCGGCCGGCCGGCTGGGCGCAAGGTCGGCCAACACGTGAAAGTGGGCCGGAACGCGGCCGGCCACGCCGGGTCGCCGCTGCTCACTTTCGCTCTCGACGCGGCGGTGCGGCGGCTCGACGCGGCGGTGCGCGCGCGGTGGCGACGCCGGCACTACTGACGCGGTCCACCGACCCGCGCCGCCGCCGCCGCCGTCGGCTGACCCGCGCCGCCACGGCTGACCCGCACTCAAGGCCGGCCACCGGCGACCTGTCGCCGGCCGGCCGTGTGCCGTTGCACGCCACCAGCCGCCAGCCGCCGCCACAGCTTCAGTATGTGAAGATGCCGGCTTTGCCGCCGACCAGCGTGTGAGGCTGCTCACCAAACTGGTGTACACGCTATGGTGATGATACAAATCTGCTCCCCCCCCCCCCCACAACAGCTGTGAACTACCCGTAGTTCACAGCGCTCATAGTCTCTACTATGGACCAAACCCTTCTGTCAGCCGGCATGTCGGCTCCACAGAACTACGGAGTGCTGGACCAGACCCCTCTGCCACCAGGCATGTCGGCTCCACAGAACCACGGAGTGCTGGACCAGACCCCTCTGCCACCAGGCATGTCGGCTCCACAGAACCACGGAGTGCTGGACCAGACCCGGGTGTAAGACGTCAGTATCCGTCAGTCACCATGACGTGGGTGTCAGCGTGACAGACGTCTGCCAGGGGTGACTGGGTGACAGACGGGCCTCGTGTCGCCCGCCACCGGCGACGGCGACGGCTCGGCCGCAGCGCCCACCCTCGCCAGCACGGCACAACACCACCGCAATTATAAACTATTCTTTAAATATGGTGGAATATACCACCTTCTGAGCACTGAATAGACATCATTTCCAAGGACGTATCGACATCGTGCTTGCTGATGCATGCTTTTGAGGTCTCCATGACTTGTTTCTAAGAGTATTTCGTGTGTAAGTAAGCATGCATATGCTTACCATTACGGATTGTGATACACAAGCATCTCGTAACGCAATTCCAGCTAGAGAGATTATCTATGATGTGGTCTGTCAAACAATACCATCTGTTGATACCATGATATTGCAATCGTTATTGTTAGCGTAGGTATCCCTATATTAGGTACCCCCCCCCCGAATTAAATGAAAGCATGCACGTGTACACTATTGGCTCAAACTTGACTTTGCAGCAGTGAAACAATATTTTCATTGGCATTCTTCCATGGCCAATTTCGACATCCTACTGTACTTGTTTCGACATCTCACACCTAATGAAGAACTATTATTGTAACACTGCACCACCGTGTATATACACTTCCACCTCAGACGGCTTCGACTGGTTGAATTCAGGACTTTAAGGCGCTTCAACCATGCTGGCCATTTTGCGGCCGTCCAAGTGGGTTGGGAAAGCATTGTTGAGGCCAACTGTTGCCGTGAACCCCATGTGGTAAACTGTTGCCATGAAACCCCCACGTATGGACATAACGTGGCATGTCAGAAGGCTTGAGGACAACGCAACCCAGTGTCCGGCTGCATCCATGTGGCGGTAGCGGGCAACAACGCCGAGCGACCCGGCTCGCTAACATCGGCTTAGAAGACGGATGGACGGCGCGGCCACCTAGCATGTATTTAATAGCTAAAGCAGCAACAGGACTCCTGACTTAAAGTGAAACCACAGTTTCGCAAATATAATAAAACACTGGTGAAGTCACGAGTCATACCTATACCAAAAAAAAATATGGCAGGCTTATATCATATCTAATACATCTTTCGGTACAACAATGAAGTAAAATTGCCATCGGGACACATCACTCTCGCAAGTTTATACAGTCGAGTTCAATTCATTCTGAAAATAAACAGTCGATAAACGATGAACTTCAGCTTGAGCGATCTTAGAGCGATATTACACGATGCAGGCACGAGGAGAGTATGAACACTTTACCTCTGTAGATAGTGTTTAATATAACGAAGAATGGCTCTTAGATGCTCCTGGGTTTTAGACATTGTGTGTAAATAAAATATATATACGACCTTCAATATACCAGGAGGTGCTGAGTTGACATCAAAAGTAACGATAAGGGTTGTACTTTATTGCGCAACGTTTCGGCCAGGGGCCATCGTCAGGAGTTATTAAAAAAGCTCAAGTTTAAACAATTGAAATAATCACGCGGGATAAAAAGCGTGCAAAAGGACACGTGAAATGCAGAAAAGCCTCCTCAGTGGTGCAGACACTCACAGAAACTCCAAACCAGAAACAAACTATGTCAAGAAGGAATCCTCTGAGGAAGCCCGAGCCGATGGTCCATATACATATCGATGCGTACACTCACGCACATATATAGACATATATCCAATATAACGCGTAATACATACTATATATAATTTATGTTTATGTAATTTTATAAGATATACCAAGACGTCGTTTGCGTGTTTAGTTGCGGCCGTACATTACGTATATGTAGAGATTCGAGGACCTTCAGATCAGCGTTGTCCCTGGCTGTTGCTAGAATTTCTACTTTGAAGTTTGTGTTAGTGTCACTGTGTTCCACGTTAGAATGTTTGTCGATCATGTGTTCGCCTAAAGGAGTGTATGCTCTCCGAAATCTGGCATCTCCCAAGTGCTCATTGTACCTATCCCTGATGCTACGTTTGGTTTCACCGATATAAAATGTTCCAAGACAGCGATTGCACGCTATTTTGTAAACTACGTTTTTCCGTGTACATCTACCTTTGAGCCCGTTGATACAGGTGTGGCACGTTCTCCTACCAGCAGGGCATGGCGGCATTTCCAGGGCTGAGCGGACCAGGTAAGATTTCAGCGCAGGTCCGCTAGTCCAGGCTACCCTAACATGGTTTAGATGAGACGAACGGATGGCTGCGTTTACCTGTCGACATAATTGGTCATCGACAAAAGGAAGTATCATGTAAACATAGTTGGGATTGCTACCCGCTCGATGCCGACGTTGCCCACCTATCCTACTACTGTTGTGAGGGTGAACAGCACGAGCGGCGGAGTGTACCCGATGTGCTGGGTATCCGTTTTCCAGGAAAAGAGTCGTCATCTTCGCAAGGCTCCGCTCGCATGGAATAGTATCGGAGGAGACTCGTGCTGCTCTCCTCATTTGGGATGTTAGAACGGCCTTTTTAGTGGCCATCGGGTGGGCCGAATCATAGTGGAAGATGATGGGGGCTGCCATTGGTTTATAGTACAGCTCGGTGGTGTAGCTCCCATCAGCCTGAACTACAAACAACGTATCAAGGAAAGGAATCGAACTGCTATGACCAGTGTGTTCTAAGGTAAACTTGATGCTGGAATGTTGTTGGTTAATTTCTGCAAAGAAGTCTAGCAGAGAGGCCAAGCCATGTGTCCAAACACCAAAAATGTCATCTATATACCTCATGTAGAGAGCTGGTTTCAAATCATACGAAGCTAAGAAAATCTTCTCAAGGCGGTGCATAAAAGCAATCGCTAAAGTAGGTGCACATCGGTTACCCATAGCCACTCCTTTTGTCTGCTTGTACATGGAGCTACCGAAACGTATGAGGTTATTGCTGAAAATATGTGTTAGTAATTTCACACAGTCCTGTACCCCAATCCCGAAAAGACAAATATCATCCAGATTGTCCTCGATTAGCATCAGGGATAGGTACAATGAGCACTTGGGAGATGCCAGACTTCGGAGAGCATACACTCCTTTAGGCGAACACTCGACAAACATTCTAACGTGGAACACAGCGACACTGACACAAACTTCAAAGTAGAAATTCTAGCAACAGCCAGGGACAACGCTGATCTGAAGGTCCTCGAATATCTACATATACGTAATCTACGGCCGCAACTAAACACGCAAACGACGTCTTGGTATATCACATACAATTACATAAACATAAATTATATATAGTATGTATTACGCGTTATATTGGATATATGTCTATATATGTGCGTGAGTGTACGCATCGATATGTATATGGACCATCGGCTCGGGCTTCCTCAGAGGATTCCTTCTTGACATAGTTTGTTTCTGGTTTGGAGTTTCTGTGAGTGTCTGCACCACTGAGGAGGCTTTTCTGCATTTCACGTGTCTTTTTGCACGCTTTTTATCCCGCGTGATTATTTCAATTGTTTAAACTTGAGCTTTTTTAATCACTCCTGACGATGGCCCCTGGCCGAAACGTTGAGCAGTAAAGTACAACCCTTATCGTTACTTTTGATGTCAACTCAGCACCTCCTGGTATATTGAAGGTCGTATATATATTTTATTTACACACAATGTCTGTAGATAGTGTCACATCTGCATGCCATGGACAGACGGCTAGCACGATGCAGGCACCAAGAGAGTACGAACACTCTAACCTACGTGGATAGAGTCCGAAACATTCACGATTGTGACGCAGGACTTTTCATAGCTTCAGAATGATGCATTGCACGTGTTACTGCGAGCAAAGGCGAAGCCTGAGCGAATTTACTTCTGCGTGTAAACGCCAAAAAATAAGATAAGCGATCCAGCCTAACCGGCCCCGCCCACCAAGGCTTTTGAGACCTCAATGACTGGCTTTTTTCTGCAGCGCTTCGAGTCTGGAGTCGTGTTTTGCTAGAATGTTTAAACTCACATTTATTTTACTCAATTCAACTTCGACTTCCTAATGTTTTTTTTCCAGTTTTCACCACATTATCTTTGAAGTACGTGAATTGTTTGCTCAATGAATATGTTCTATGGCGGAACGTAGCGGGTACCAGTCAAGCCGGCAACTAAGGTCCAACCATCCAGCCGCTGGTCACGTGTTTATGTGGTCATGAGAGCGAGTCTCACGGATATGGCACGAGATCTCACCTGAGCAGTCAGGTTTACCCGGCCCAACCGTCACAAAGCCAGAGCGAGCCCATGACAGCGAGTCTCATGCACATGGTACGACCGCTCACCTGAACGGACCGGTCTGACAGGCCCCACCGTGACGCTTTTCACACAGAAATAACGTTCTTACAGTTATTCGCGTTGTAATTTTGTTTTCACTCAGTGAAAACAAAATGAAACTCAGTGAAACTCATTTTGCTTTCACTCGCTCAGGGTACCTTTAATTTCAACCATACCAATTTTTGTCCCCATACCTTCATCAATCCTGCTAAATATGTGCTGAAACAAAGAGGATTGCGGCAGCTTTTCAGCTGCCAGCCTTCAACAGCGTTCCAAAGTGCAATACATCATTTCAAGTTGTAATTTTCCACACAGGACTTTTCTTTTCATTTTGGTATTTCTCAACTTTTAATCACAACATTTCCGCCAAAGTATTCTCAACCAAGGGGGTTGGGCACAATTCAAAGTGCTCTGGCCACATTCCCGCGCACCGGCAGCTGACGATGGATTTTCTGGCGACATTCCCGCGCACCGGCAGCTGACCATGGATTTCGCGTCTCAACAGGCGCTCGCCGCCCGTATCCGTGTGCTGGTGTCGCTTCTGACTAGTGTGCCGGGAGCCGGGAGCCGGGAGCCGGGATGAGTCACGGGGAGGGATGACGGCTCTCATCCGTCCGACAGTGTGCTGGTGTCGCTTCTGACTAGTGTGCCGGGAGCCGGGCTGAGTCACGGGGAGGGATGACTGCTCTCATCCGTCCGACAGTGTGCTGGTGTCGCTTCTGACTAGTGTGCCGGGAGCCGGGCTGAGTCACGGGGAGGGATGACGGCTCTCATCCGTCCGATAGTGTGCTGGTGTCGCTTCTGACTAGTGTGCCGGGAGCCGGGCTGAGTCACGGGGGAGGGATGACTGCTCTCATCCGTCCGACAGTGTGCTGGTGTCGCTTCTGACTAGTGTGCCGGGAGCCGGGCTGAGTCACGGGGAGGGATGACTGCTCTCATCCGCCCGACAGTGTGCTGGTGTCGCTTCTGACTAGTGTGCCGGGAGCCGGGCTGAGTCACGGGGAGGGATGACGGCTCTCATCCGTCCGATAGTGTGCTGGTGTCGCTTCTGACTAGTGTGCCGGGAGCCGGGCTGAGTCACGGGGAGGGATGACTGCTCTCATCCGTCCGACAGTGTGCTGGTGTCGCTTCTGACTAGTGTGCCGGGAGCCGGGCTGAGTCACGGGCAGGGATGACGACTCTCATCCGTCCGACAGTGTGCTGGTGCAGTGATAAAATATTCATGAACTAGGGTGGAATACACCAGTTAATGAACTCTCAGTCGACATCCTTCTCAAAGAAGGATCAACAAGGATCGTGCTTCTTGATGCATGCTGATGGCTCGATTCATCGTTTCTAACAGTATCTCATGCTCACCAGAAGTGTCATGCTCATGCTCACCATAAGGGATCGTGAAACACGAACATGTCCAAACGCAATTTCAGGTAAGGGGATTACCTATCATGTGATCCAGTAGCAATGCCAGTTTATAGCATGGGTATTTTTCTTGCATCCTGAATATAGCCCTTCCTATATGAGGTATTTCAAAGCAAACACAAACGTGCAGTTGTAAGTACACTATTAGCTCCAATGTGAGCTGGAAGGACATAAACAGTATTTAAAATGACACTAATTCCATGGCAAATTTCGACATCCTGTTGTACTCATTTCGGCATCGCACACCTAACGAAAAACTATTATTTTAACACTGTGCTGGTGTCGCTTCTGACTAGTGTGCCGGGAGCCGGGCTGAGTCACGGGGAGGGATGACTGCTCTCATCCGTCCGACAGTGTGCTGGTGTCGCTTCTGACTAGTGTGCCGGGAGCCGGGCTGAGTCACGAGGAGGGATGACGGCTCTCATCCGTCCGACAGTGTGCTGGTGTCGCTTCTGACTAGTGTGCCGGGAGCCGGGCTGAGTCACGGGGAGGGATGACTGCTCTCCAGTGATAAATTATTCGTGAGATAGGGTGGAATATACCACTTTCTGAACACTCAATCGACATCCTTCTCCAAGAATTATCGACATCCTGCTTCGAGATGCGTGCTTATGAAGTCTTCGTATCTCCTTTGGTTCATAAGTATCATGCTCATGCTCTCGATAAGGGATGGTGATGCACGAACATTTCGCAACGCAATTTCAGGTAAGGTGATTAACTATAATGTGATATGGTATACTTGGTTGGTTATTAGGATTTTAGGGCGCATCAACTGCATTGGTTATACAGCGCCCTGATATGGTGTACAATTCCAGTTTATAGCATCAGTATTTTTACCGCTATCTAGAATATAGCTCTTCCTAAATTAGGAATCTCAAAACAAATGAAAAAGGTACAGTCATAATCACGCCATTGGCTCAAATTTGAGTCTTAAAGACATCAAAAACATTTAAAATGACCCTAATTCCATGACAAATTTCGACATCCTACTGTGCTCGTTTCGACATCTCACACCTAACGAAAAACCATTATTTTAACCCTGCTGCTCTCATCCGTCCGATACTGTGCTGGTGTTACTT
The DNA here is from genome assembly GCA_034440615.1 of Ashinkailepas kermadecensis. NCBI lineage: Eukaryota > Metazoa > Arthropoda > Thecostraca > Neolepadidae > Ashinkailepas > Ashinkailepas kermadecensis. The sequence continues at coordinate 89,814 of JAOTOM010002586.1, read as the reverse complement.
CTGACTAGTGTGCCGGGAGCCGGGCTGAGTCACGGTGCTCTCATCCGTCCGACAGTGTGCTGGTGTCGCTTCTGACTAGTGTGCCGGGAGCCGGGCTGAGTCACGGGGAGGGATGACGGCTCTCATCCGTCCGACAGTGTGCTGGTGTCACTTCTGACTAGTGTGCCGGGAGCCGGGCTGAGTCACGGGGAGGGATGACGGCTCTCATCCGTCCGACAGTGTGCTGGTGGGAGCCGGGATGAGTCACGGGGAGGGATGACTGCTCTCCTTATTTATGCTTTTAGTGATGCAACTACATGAATGCTCGCATCCAAAATCACATTACCTCTGCATACATGTTTCAAGGTGCGCCACTGCACAAATACCAGAGGTCATGCGCCATGATGCCATGACTGATCAGCACGGACATTTTAATACGTTGTACTTTTGACACTTATCCTGGCTAGTGCAGCGCCCTTGAAGGCGTCTTACACCGGTACTGGTACTTGTCAGATACAACCTTGATTGAATCACGCCCCGGAACGAATTGTCAACAAGGACGCCGACAAGCATCGAGATCACCGGGCATAAGAAAAAGAATGGGTACCCAATGACTGGACATTCCCGATGCCCCAGTGGGTGGTTTTTCCCCGACGCGCCGGTTCAGCCATGAGATCCAGGGTGTTTCAGCTTCCCAGTCGGCAGCAGGTGGCAGACTACACGGTGGCTTCACCGCATCACCACAGTTTAGATATTGTGTTATTTGGCCAATTTTTTTTTACACGCAACACCCACAGCCATACTGATAGATGTCCCAAATATTAGACGTATCCATCAGCCCGCGTCTCTACCCTGTGGTCAAGCCCATGGAGTTTTGCCACGTGGTGTCCGTCTCAATCAACCACAGCTCACAAATCGTAGCCTGCGAAGGCATCGGCATGTTCACCGCATTGCCGCATGTGCTGCCGCGACGTCAATGTTTCGCTGCACGGCGTAAACGCACCGAGCTGACAACCTGCGGGCGCCCGACCACTGGAATCCACTGAAAAGCTGGAACCGCCCAGGTTCCCTGATAACGTCATTGAACTCTTGAGATCCCCTGTCAACGTCACTAAGTCCCATGATATCCGCTTAACAGTGTCACTGGTCTCTCCGAAGTCTCTTGGCAATGACGACTGGAAGTTTTCCTGGCTAGATGCACGACACACGCGTCTTCCAAAGACGCAAGTTACTGCGATACACAAGTTCGCATAGAAACTGAGCACGATATAGTTTGACGTCCGGTATTGTTTTTTTCCTTTTTCAGCTGCAGGGTTCACGAATTACGCATGCGCTTCGAAATCAAGACTGAGTAAACAAGTATCGTGTGTGGTGCGTCTCGACAATACAAAGTGGAAAATAATCCTCATTGAAAACTTATGGTATCATAATTGAGGTGAAATGTCCATGCGAAACTCCCCTTGTAATTTAGCATGACTTTGACTAACAGCACTATTACACGATGAACAGCAAGGGTAAAATAACGGACGAGATTAATGTAATGGGAAGAGTGATGGAAGAAACATAAAAATATTTGCATTAGCACATAGTTAGTTAGTTATTTGGGTTTAAAGGGCGCATCGACTGCAAGCATTAGCATATAGCAATGTTCCGCGACATAATCGCAGTTGCAGTACAGCAGTGTGGAAAATTGTCCGTCTCTCGCCAACGTCAAGGCCACTGATCCCGGCAAAGTTCAAATACCCGGAAACATGTGATCGACTGTGGAATGTGACAATTTCAAAAGAGATAGAGCTCAGGAAAAGGTAATGAGTGACACCAAAACATAACTAAAGTTTTCCAACCTCTACGCATTTTAAAAATATACGTTTTGAAGTTAAAAAAAGATTAAAAAATAATGCAGCATACTTAAATTGAATTTGGGGACCCTAATTTAATAAAATATGAAATCAGTGTGCTCCACTTCCCTGGCTTAGCCAATTATACGTCGTAATAATCTATATTTTAGCCACCAGAACGCCTGGGACACATCTGTCCTCCAGACTTATTATAGCATTTCATAGCTTTCGTGGTCATATGTCGGTGAACGCGACTTATTATTATTTAAAAAAAAAAAATTTAACCCGAGTTCTTGCTGGGATGGCTTTATGAACCAGGGTCCTATTGCTAAGCAGAGCTTGTTGCGTGAACCCTGGCCCCACCATCCGATCCATGAATTACAGTTCAACGGCAGAATTTTGACCGAAAGTTGAACGTGCCGTCAATGCACCGATACGGCCGCCCGGTAGCTCGTCCCAGCCCTTATCGGGCCAGCTGCCAACTGACCCTCCCAGCCGGGGGCTAAATGCGAGCGCGCGAAGCGACCCGAACCCTGTGTTGCCAGGACAGGGGAGACGAGTGCAGGTCAGCGCCCTAACCAACTGAGCTACCGGAGCGGCTATTAATATAACTAATTATTAATATTATTAATGTTGCTCGTATTATTAATAAAATTAATAACATTGTGATTAATATTTTGTATTGACATTACTATTAATATTAATATCCATATATACTTAATATTAGTCTTCATAGCATTCATAATCCAATTAGTCGAATAATACTTACATTAATATTAAGTATTATTCATCATAATTACTGTCATTACTGTCAGGACCAAAATCAGGGGTCGAGTACAGTCGTTGACTTCTTTGTAAAAACGGATGAAACATGACACTTGCTGAATAATGAATCGGTATGCTTTCCCGAAACGTTTTGACATCGTGATTCGAGACGTAGGTGGAGGCCGGGGGGGGACGGGGAAACGGGGGAAAATGGGATTTCGCAATTACTCATTGAATTAAAATTTCACCCGTTTGTCGTCTGCTTTTTTCTTTTCTTATTTGGTGCAGCAACACGACCAAGAGGCGTCAAATGAGCACAGCGTATTTTTTAGTACTTTTCAGGGTCTGTATCATTGCGGCTTCCATGGATTTTCTGATTGGAGGCGTATGAGTCGCTTCTTGCTTTGAGACTGCTATTAAACTGGAAGCGTCTCATATCGCATGTTCTCCCATATCGCAAAATGTGATTTGATCTGGTGTCGCGTTCAAGCATGGCGGTATGCTCAGCTGAACGAATTTGCCCCTTGGGTCATAACGGGGTGCGAAGGGCGCGGCAAAACAGGGCACCCCGTTCTGCTCGTACCTCACACCGTACAGCTGTAGCAACTGTTACTTTGTCAACATACTCGATTCCTAGCACCTGCGTCTTGACGGTTTTGCCGGCAGATACAGATTGCAGGTGGTCGATTTGTGAACATGATCCTTTGCTAGCGCTTTTGCCTGCACTTTTGCCTGCACTTTTGCCTACCATATTGCCAACTGGTTTGACGTCATCACGGTCTTTTCTTCGCCTGCTACCTTGCACTCTACGGAAAACCGAATTCCAGGACAGTGATCTACATAAACGGTTAATGTCCAGGTAACGAAGAGTCTCGCATGGTTTGCTACAGTACATGTGCTAGTTACCCCATATCGCCCCGTCCTCTGTTCCATTTTACCCCGTGGGTGGGGCAAAATTGGAAAAGGGAAGGCTTACTTTGCACAAGTGCTGAGCTCATGCAGCATTCTGTAGATAGCTAAATGTAAATGAGACACGATGGGACTAAACGTTCCAAGGTTCATATTTTTATTTTATTGGTTTTTACGACACGTCGACCGTTCAGTCATGTAGCGTCGCCAATCTCTCACGCCGATTGGTCGCGGGCGAAGAGTAGCGACAGGTGAGACTCGAACTCACAACCTTTCGATTGTGAGACGAGCATCTTACCCCTAGACCACTCGTCCCCTCCAAGGTTCAGATTGAAGGCAAACATTTTCAATAGGTTTCCACAATGTTTGTTGGAAGCCATAGAACGTCAAATCCCGCCCTCGCGTCTCCCCCCACCATACGTTGATAATCTTCACGTCACATTTCGAATCGCATCATGTTAACCAGCATCAAGCACACACTCATTACCATAATTAATTATAGATGTGATAGGCACCCATTTGGTAACGCCAATCCAGATTTCATAACCGATGTGGCATATTGCACAATATACAACAGCGGGTGTTGGGAGCACAGTTATCCGTTTTCCTAGAGAAAACGACATGAAATTCAGTTTTAGCGCTTAAGTACTTCATTGGTTCTAAGCTTAGTAAAAGGGAACTAAAACGCAGTTTAAATAGCATCGTATCCATTAAATCTTGGAATATTATTGTTCTCCTGTCGACATCGACGCCAAAAGAAAAAGCATTCTTGTAATAATCGTATTTCTAACTAACAGAAAAATTGGCGTAAGCGAGCTGTCCAACCAGAAAAATTCGCACATGTACACCTCCATCTTCTGAGCTTAAGGGTATGAGTCGGTGTTGCACCCAGCATCTGAGAAGCCCGCCCTGTACTGACTTATGTAGTGGTAATACGGAATGCACTCAGAACTCGAAGCAAAAGTGACTATGCACTTTAATAATCGTCTCGCGTGCAATGTGCAAGCTACATGTTATCGGCAAACTGTGGCAAGGTTAAAAATAGGACGGTTGACCATTGAACCGGCTTGCGTTTGCGAGACCGTACCACCGCCTGACTCGTCTCTAGTTCGGATTTAAACAAAGCAACCGCAGTCATGAGTCTGGGAAAAAAATGGGGGAAACCCGATGCTAAAAAGTGAACATTGAACATGATGAAACCGACTTCTGCAGTCGGAAGTCATATGGCAACTGACGTGTACTATATGCGTTTGGAAGCAGACGGAGGAAAACGGCCGGCTGGCAGCATAGACGAAAAATACTGGCTAGTAGTCTACGGTGACACTGCTTGCCGCACGGTCGGCGCTTTTGCAGGCGTTCATAGTTACGCCGGCTTCGGGTAGACCTCAGCAGCAGTGTTTGATTTTCACTTCTCAGTCTTGGACTCAGAGTGTATAATTTTCGGATTTGCCAAAATATGGTGTGTACCCTAGAAACACTAAGTAATGGAGAGTACATATTTCCTAAAATGCACTGGATGTTTCCTGGAATGAAGAATAAAACACCCTCCAATTATTTTATACTATGTTGCCTAACTCAAAGCCTTTTGGGCATTATTTTACTCACAACCTGAAAAGTAAGCATTTGCACAGAAAACAAGTGGTTCCATCATCTAAGTCACCTTCATAAACATGGTACTCCAAAAACCTACCAGCCCATAATTTTGCTGTGGTGCTGTTAGCAGCAGTGCCAAGAATCTTGGCAAGATTTGTCCACAGCATAGCTGAGAAGTTTGGGTATTATTGCAGTATAAACTAACAACAAGGCAAGTTTTATACACATTTTAGTTGTATTATTATGCTTTAAGGTGGCAACAAGACAAGTTTGTATACACATTTTCCTCCATGAAGCAAGCAAATGAGTTAGGTTTGGTTAGGTTAGGTTGTTCAGTTTTTTAAGTTCGAAAATTTTTGGATTCTTTTAAGAATTGAGGTTATTTTTTTCTTCAAAAGCAGCTAATGTTAGGTCAGGTTAGGTTTGGTTAGGTTTTTAAATTGTGAACATTTTTCGAAGAACAAATTTCTTTGCAGTTTTCTTTTTTATACTTTTTTTTCTCCAAGGGGAGGTTAGGTTAGGTTATGTTGCATATATTTTATTTTTTAAACATTTATTTTTATGCTATGCTACATAACTCATAGCCCATTCTTGGTGTTATTTTGCTCACAATCTGAAAAGTAAGCATTCGCACAAAAAAGTGCTCCCATCATCTTAGTCACATTGGTAAACATTGCATTTCAATGAAAATGCCAAGATTTAATAAAACACCTTCAAACACAAATTTACATATTTTACCTCCATGAAGCATACAAAGAAGGGGTACAGTTTGGTTAGGTTATGTTAGGTTAGGCTTTGATAGGTTTTGATAAAAATGTGGGGGAAATTTGTTTAAAAAAAGTTCTTTTATTCTTCAAAAACATTTTAGGCTATCATATGTTGGGTCTTTCCTTTTGAAATTTGGGAAACAAAATTGTTCGGAAATTTTTAGAAAAAAAAATTTCATGCATGGAAGGTTATGGGAGGTGAAGCTGGGCTATGCCCCATCTTCTTTTGTTATTGTGAACACTACTTTTTAAGCTATATTAGTAATTACCCAACTTCAAGCCCTTTTTTGGGTGTTATTTTCCCTCGCAAGTGAAAAGCATGCATTTGCAGAGGAGACGAGTGGTCAAATCATGTTCAGCACATTCATAAACATTGCATTAAAAAACAAAGTCCAAGGAATGAGAAACTACAGCACCATATTTTCTTGTAATTCGCAACCAGACAAAAACCGAAAGAACAATGGACCCAACCTTACCTCACCTGATCGAAACGCAATGGAAGGAAGTAACCAAGGGAAGTTACCACCACGCGGGGGATAAATACGGCAATTGTGGTTAATGGTATTTAGTGCGGCGGATATGGACAATTTGCATAGCCGGCGAGGAACTATGACCCAAGGTTATTGAACAGCTATGACCTACAGAGAAGGCAAAAAATTAAATTGTGATAAAATAAATCCCCTCGAAAAATTCAAGGAATAATTATTTTCTTCAATTATCTTAACTCTGTACTTTAGTATCTTAACTCTGGCCACCCAGATTAAATCCACACAGTCAAATTTTATTTTTGCGGAGTTGTAGAATATCTGTGTCCGAGTGGCATAAACAGTATTTGTGTCACGAATACGTGGCGCTCTGAAACAATGTATGTCATGAAATCAAAAGACACCGAAATTTCCGGTTATCTGGTGGTCTATTTTGCCACAAAGTCGTAACAGGTTTGGAGAATGTCTTGGACGGATCTGGCTAATTTCCACGCGTAAATTTTACCTGATATCTTTTATTTAGATCAGCTGCGATTGCTTCAAAACTCAGAAATACACCTTTTCCTTTCCGTAAGCTGATGTAGAACATCCAAATCTTTCAGGAAGCATTCAAAGGCTAATTATTAATTGCCTTTCTTCGCAGTGGTTTAAAAAGCTCCCGAAAGAGTGGGAGCTGGAGAGGCATGATTCACCCCCGGCCAAGAGCCTCTAAATTTCCAATCCGTCCCGGAGAGTGGTAGTTTTCTTTACCAGCCAGGCGACGCATGCAAGCTTCCTTCATTGGAAGAGGGATTACTCCATGTTTTGAATTTGGAAGTCAAAAGATGATATCGTGTGGCAAATTTGTTGTGCAGTGCGCTGGTGTTAGGATGTAGGTATTTGGATGATTGATGGACCGGTAGGCGGGAAGTGAGACTCGAGGCCCTTAAGTGGGAGTAGTAATTGCTGTGGTGTGGTGTCATCCTACGTAAGAAATTAGGCTCAATTGAATTGTTCAAATTGAATGCCTCTCAGTGCCGTTGGTGTGAAAGGGTGAACTATGATAACATTGCGATGCCTTACCTATAGATAGATTGCATGGATGTAGGTAGGTTACCTAGTACGTACCTACCTACTAGGTAGGTACTTGGTGCAAATCTAGGTAGGTAAGTTTTACCTAGGTGCATCTGCATCCACATCAACATGCAAGTGCATATGCACCCAGTGGCATACCTACCTACCTAGGGTCTTCATTAATGGGTGGCCCTGTAATGGATGAAGCTTTGTGACTTTGTTCTTGTTTGGACAGAATTGTTTGATTTGTTAAATTTTGAAGGCTGCTGAAAACAATCATTTTCAGCAGACAAATGTTTAGGAGTCAAGGGCTAGTCTGCTTATTTTGGTGTCGGAATACATTATTTTTTACTCCTATGGGTTTGGTGTCACTCCAGTGCACCTAAGCATGTATTCATGCACATTGATTGTGCACTTATGAAGTGTTTCAGGATATTGTTGGGTGCACCCATCCCATTTGACACCGAGTACAATTTTGTTGGTTTTTTTTGCCTCCCACCTCATAAAAACTGCCATGCCAAAGCCTGACTTGCACCTACTGAGATATTCGGAAAATAATTCCCTTTATGCCTATCTAGTTGCGAGTTGTGTACTGCCTACTCCAGTTCTCTTTCTAGTTTTGGTCTTGCATTCTTCTGAGCACTTCTGGTCAGGGCATTTTTGTGAATGGAAAGTAAGTGAATGAAGGCATGTATGTTTGTTTATTCACTTGTACTAGGCAATTACACTTGCACCAGTATACACTTGACTTGCACCATTATATTTTATATATTCACTGTTATGGTCATATGCATAGTGATCCCAACTTTAGCTTTCATTCTGCTGGTATCCTGTCATTCTTCAACTCTAACAGGCATCTCATCTTCTGTTCTTTACCTTGCATTCTCTTTGAATGTTTCTGCAGCCCCGGTGATCAGCTGAAATAACAAATGTACATTATTCTCAATAATGTTGCCAAGTTGACGTGTCAAGGACCCAAAATGATTACACAAGATGAAGATTATTAGAACTGGTAGATCTCATTCTCACTACTAGCCAAAGATCACCATATAGTCCATTGAGCGTGCTGCTCTGTGGGCTATGTTAACAATTATCATTATTTGATAGTGGCAGAACTAGTTGGGATTTCTTGTTATGCATTAGCTCTTCATCTGGTAGTTGGCAGCACAAGGAGTGGATATTTTTGGGAGTGTATAATTCTTTGGACAGCCAAATGTCCAAAAAATGGCCATTTTTCCAACGCTGCTCAGCAGTGATGACCATGTCCAGACCTCAGCAGTCATGACCACATCCAGACCTCAGAAGTGATGACCATGTCCAGACCTCAGCAGTGATGACCATGTCCAGACCTTAGCAGTGATGACCATGTCCAGACCTCAGCAGTAATGACCACGTTCAGACCTCAGCAGTGGTGGTCATGTCCAGACCTCAGCAGTAATGACCATGCCCAGACCTCAGCAGTCGTGACCACATCCAGACCTCAGCAGTGATGACCATGTCCAGACCTCAGCAGTGATGACCATGTCCAGACCTCAGCAGTGATGACCATGTCCAGACCTCAGCAGTGATGACCATGTCCATACCTCAGCAGTGATGACCATGTCCAGACCTAAGCAGTAATGACCATGTCCAGACCTCAGCAGTGATGACCATGTCCAGACCTCAGCAGTGATTACCATGTCCAGACCTAAGCAGTAATGACCATGTCCAGACCTCAGCAGTGATGACCATGTCCAGACCTCAGCAGTGATGACCATGTCCAGACCTCAGCAGTGATGACCATGTCCAGACCTCAGCAGTGATGACCACATCCAGACCTCAGCAGTGATGACCATGTCCAGACCTCAGCAGTGATGACCATGTCCAGACCTCAGCAGTGACGGCAGTGATAAATTATTCGCGAAATAGGGTGGAATATACCACTTATTGAACACTGAATAGAGATCTTTCCCAATGAAGTATCGTCATTGTGTTTTTTGGTGCGTGTTGTGAAGTCTTCATTTCTCGTTTCTAACTGTATCCCGTTTACAAGTATCATGCTTATGCTCATGATAACGGATCCTGGATCGTGATAACAGACATCCCGTATCGCAATTCAAGGTGAAGGGATTACCTATGGTGTGCTGTTATACAATGCCAGTTTATAGGATTGGTGTTTGCACTGTTATCGTTGATATCTGTGTCACCAAATCAGGCACCTCTTATAACACGCAAAGCTCGAACAGTGATTGTCGCGGTTGTCTCACAAAACTGGGTTTGCAGGACTTAACCATTTTAAAAATGAGCATTATTTCTATGGCGATTTCGACATCCTGCTATAATCGTTTCGACATCTCACACCTAACGAGAAATCATAATTTTAACACTGAGTGACGGTCATGTCCAAACCTCAGCAGTGATGACCACGTTCAGACCTCAGCAGTGATGACCACATCCAGACCTCAGCAGTGATGGCCATGTCCAGACCTCAACAGTGATGATCATGTCCAGACCTCAGCAGTGATGACCATGTCCAGACCTCAGCAGTCGTGACCACATCCAGACCTCAGCAATGATGGCCATGTCCAGACCTCAACAGTGATGACCATGTCCAGACCTCAGCAGTCGTGACCACATCCAGACCTCAACAGTGGTGGTCATGTCGAGACCTCAGCAGTAATGACCATATCTAGACCTCAGCAGTAATGACAATATATAGACCTTAGCAGTCGTGGCCATATCTAGACCTCAGCAGTCGTGGCCATGCCCAATGTCCAAACCTCAGCAGTGATGGCCATGTCTGGACCTAAGCAGTGGTGGCCATGTCTATACCTCAGCAATGGTGGCCATGTCCAATGTCCAAACATCAGCAGTGGTGGTCATGTCCAGACCTCAGCAGTCGTGACCATATCTAGACCTCAGCAGTGGTGACCATATCTAGACCTCAGCAGTCGTGGCCATATCTAGACCTCAGCAGTCGTGGCCATATCTAGACCTCAGCAGTCGTGGCCATATTTAGACCTCAGCAGTCGTGGCCATATCTAGACCTCAGCAGCCGTGGCCATATCTAGACCTCAGCAGTCGTGACCATATCTAGACCTCAGCAGTCGTGGCCATATCTAGACCTCAGCAGTCGTGGCCATGTCCAATGTCCAAACATCAGCAATGATGGCCATGTCTAGACCTCAGCAGTTGTGACCATGTCCAATGTACAAACCTCAGCAATGGTGACCATGTCCAGATTTCACCAGATGTCGCTTGGGCGGTCAAATTCAGCCGACGCGCCGAACTCCGCAGCCAGCGGCGTCAGCCAAGTGGTTGCGCCGCTGTCTGCCGTGCCACGCATTAGTCAAGTCACTGTGCCACCCCATTTTTAGTCAGGGCACCGCTCCATCTAGTCACATCAGTACTACCAGCCGGATCACTACTTCACCGTATGCTAGCAATGTCATCGCCCCACTTCCCGGCAGTCAAGTCTTCGCTTCAATTCACGTTAGACATGTCACTGCCCCATCCCATATCAGTCGGATCACTGCCCACATCATGTCAGTTAGGTCACTGCCCCACCTCTCCTCAGTCAGGTCACTGCCACATCCCCCTGCTAGCCATGTTTCTCTTCCCCACATCCTGTCGGGCCAAGTCACTGATCCACCCCCTTATAGTCACATCACTACCCCACCTTTTCAGTCAGGTCACTGCCTCATCTCGTGCCAGCATTAGATTACTGCCCCACCTCTCCTCAGTCAGGTCAGTCCGCACCTACTGTCGGGTCAGGTCTTTGTCTCACCTGTTCGTCGTGTCACTGCTCCACCTCCTGCCAGTGTCAGGTCACTGCCACACCTCCTGTCTGTCCCATCTCCTGTCACAACACTATTGTGATTGCCAGGTCAGTATGCCGGTCACTTGTTTGGACAAAAGCGTAGTACCTCACCTACCGGTCAGACGGGCGCCTCGCCGGCTAAAGGCTATCTCGACGTGACCGAGTTAAAGGTAGCTCGATTCCCTCCGGTGCAACGGCAACCGACCGCTGGCACAACCACAGCCGTGGACTGGTACAGCTGCAGCCGTGTACTACATATGCAGCCGTGGACTGCTACAGCTGCAGCCGTGTACTACATCTGCAGCCGTGGACTGCTACAGCTGCAGCCGTGTACTACATCTGCAGCCGTGGACTGCTACAGCTGCAGCCGTGTACTACATCTGCAGCCGTGGACTGCTACAGCTGCAGCCGTGTACTACATCTGCAGCCGTGGACTGCTACAGCTGCAGCCGTGTACTACATCTGCAGCCGTGGACTGCTACAGCTGCAGCCGTGTACTACATCTGCAGCCGTGGACTGCTACAGCTGCAGCCGTAGTACACATCTGCAGCCGTGTACTACATCTGCAGCCGCGAACTGTCAGAGCTGAAGTGAGATGCACTCAGTGGCGGCTAGAGAGTCAGCCATGAGTGTCAGATATGTGACGGGTTAATCAGAGAAGTGACATCATCACGGCGTACAAGTGTCTGTAGCTGATGGAATCTCTGCCACAGTCACACAGGGTGGGCTCCGCGAGCATCGTCGGGTCCGTCACGGATCTCACAACTCCCCATAGGGTTGGCACCACTTCCCGCCCACAGCACGCGAGCTTCATAGTAGTGGACAGACTGACCCAGCAGTCTGTACCGACCAGTCCCCGGGGACCCTTCACCCACTGACCGGCATAAATCCTTCTCCGAGGGAGGACACGCGACAGTCAGTCTCAATGGGTGTGATGCGTAGTGCTGACCTTTCCAATGAGGGACAATAGTTAATTTGCTCAACATGACATGACAGAGCGGCTGTCTCAGCATGAAATCACGTGCTATAGTCAGCCAGTTAGAACGCGACCAGCGTTGTATCCCACCGGCGAACCGTAAGGGCCACTTTTTGTGGCGAAACCGGGAGTGTAAAAGTCGCTCTCTGGAGGTTTCGTCACATATCACCGTAAATAACCTCCGCTTCGAACACTTAACGCTGAAGTGGATATTTTCTGCCGGCTTCATGGCGGGTAAAAGTCGGGAATTGGACGTCTCGATGTCTCCAAAGGGGGAGAGGCATACGTTCCAGTGCTTCTTGTAGAAGTTTTGAGCGACAAACGTTGCACGAAAAGAACTCGTACATTCTCTTTCCTCCAGCACTACCTAGCGTCACGACTCGAGGTCACCACTCACCAGTGACTTCATTCTGCATCCTTCTTTAGCACTGGATTTAAGGTGTGTAAGGCAAGGCTTGATTAACACGAGAGATGGCTTGGTTGTACTGCGGTCGCCCAAGAGCACGGGCACATACTTTCTATTCCTCCGTGCTGATCTTGCGGTGTCTCATCATGCCCACCCATGTCATGCAGACCAGCGCACAGTCCCACACAGACCAGCGCACAGTCCCACACAGACCAGAGAACAGTCCCACACAGACCAGCGCACAGTCCCACACAGACCAGAGAACAGTCCCACACAGACCAGAGAACAGTCCCACACAGACCAGAGCACAGTCCCACACAGACCAGAGCACAGTCCTACACAGACCAGAGAACAGTCCCACACAGACCAGAGCATAGTCCCACACAAACCAGAGCATAGTCCCACACAGACCAGCGCACAGTCCCACACAGACCAGAGCACAGTCCCACACAGACCAGAGAACAGTCCCACACAGACCAGAGCACAGTCCCACACAGACCAGAGAACAGTCCCACACAGACCAGAGCACAGTCCTACACAGACCAGAGAACAGTCCCACACAGACCAGAGCATAGTCCCACACAAACCAGAGCATAGTCCCACACAGACCAGCGCACAGTCCCACACAGACCAGCGCACAGTCCCACACAGACCAGAGAACAGTCCCACACAGACCAGAGCACAGTCCCACACAGACCAGAGAACAGTCCCACACATACCAGAGCACAGTCCTACACAGACCAGAGAACAGTCCCACACAGACCAGAGCATAGTCCCACACAAACCAGAGCATAGTCCCACACAGACCAGCGCACAGTCCCACACAGACCAGAGCACAGTCCCACACAGACCAGGGCACAGTCCCACACAAACCAGAGCACAGTCCCACACAGACCAGAGAACAGTCCCACACATACCATAGCCAGTGTTCTTTCGTGTTAGATGCCCGATGTAAGAAAAAAACATGCCAGAGATGATAAAAATGGAGTATGTAAAATGAAGGTGCTTAGATCTACATTTTTGGGCAAGTAAAATGATGAATCCCAATTAGAGCTGTTGAATTTGATTGAAGGAATAAACTACTGCCAGGCCTGAATAAAAAAAAACATTGGCAAGCATTTTTGGGATGCAATATCTACAGCTCAGAAAAACTCTGCATCCTGCACGATAACATCCCCTAGCGTGCGCACGACTGACGAGTAGCTTGGTATGAGGATGTAGAAAAGATATCGGAAGTGATGTAAGAAAAAGCTGTGATAGGTGTTAATTTGCATCCAACAACGGGAATTTGAGAACACTGGGCAGAGACAGTCACAGACAGACACACACAGACCGGCATAAACATACACACATGCACACACAGATCGACGCACAGACACGCACAGATTGGCATACAGACACATACGGGCAGACACATCTAGAACGCAACAGACACAGCTAGAATACAGACATACACACACAGTCACATAGACAGATGCATACATGCAGATATACACAGACAAACACAGATACAGCACAAAACCCAAATAGAACATAGACATGCAGACACACACATATACACACAGGTACGCATACAGACGTACACAGACCGACACAGATAGAACACAGACACACTAGACATATAGATTAACATGCATATAGGTACAGCCAGCCAGATAGAACACAGACACACACAGATGGAACACAGGCACACACATATATCCACAGATAACACAGAGATAAACACACAGACACAGACATGGGCAGGCAGAGATCCATACAGATGCACTGACATACACAGACTGCTAGAAGGCGGGCAGACCACATCAGAAGGTTGCCGGGCCGGTTCGCCCCCGCGCTTCTGCTCCAGAGCACACGCGGTAGCCACCCCGGCACAACGCACGTGTCTCTGACCTGCCTGTCAGAGCCGTTGGAAAGAGCAGCAGCTTGTTCAGCTGATGCACGAACCGGCAACTGGTTAGTGCTCTCGCCCGCTGGGAGTGACAACGGTTCCATAGCTCACTCCCACCTGCTGGGAGTGACAACGGCTATGTCACCCGGTAGCAACGTTTTCAGCAACGTAATGTCGAGCAGACACGATTCGGCGATGCAGGTGTCGAATCAACAACGATTTCGACACGAAGTAGAATGAGAAAACAGCGGCGAGACGAAACAAAAGAGAGGATTCCATGAAGCAATACTGTTTCGCGATGCAGCCAGCATCAATGACGGCATGTAGCCGGTATTGCCACGGACATGATAACGACTGGTAGATCGTCAGTGCCGTGCCGTGGGCCACCTGTATTCCAGTCAAAGGTCGGCTCAGCGACATCTCATCACCAGATTCAAAGCGGCGCCGCCGGAACGGATTTTGCACGGCATACCGCCAATTGGTTTAATGGGACAACTACATTAATCGGATCGTGTAACACGACTAAGCCAGACTGGGCGTCGTCCAGACGTACACCATCTAAAGGTTCATATACCGGTGCCACTGGGGCCAGGGTTGCTATACATGGGGCAGCAAGAAGACGATACAAAAATTCGGTTCTTGCCTACGCACCTACCCGGGTTACTATGTACCATAGCCACTCTCTCAGGCCAAATAGTTCCAGGCGAGGAAGGGATCTGCGCGAGAGCTTCGAACCAGCAACCCTCCGTTAGGGAACCACAAGGTTAGCGAAGTCATCCTGGTAATGCTTTTTTGTTTGTTTGTGCGATGCGAAAACCGACCTGGCGTAACTTTCGACACTTGCGCACCGCGACGCAGTGCGCACTCAGAGGTCAGACAGAGGTCAGACAGAGGTCGCCAGAGGCCAGGCAGATGTCGCAAGAGGCAGGCAGAGATCGTCAGAGGCCACCAGAGGTCAGACAGAGGTCACCAGAGGCCAGACAGAGACAATGTATGGCACTGTCGGCCCAGAGTGGCCAACCAGCGACCATTCACAAGCTGTACAAATGCCGACTTGGACACGTAGTGGGCAGTGACAAAATGGACAGGCACTATCGGTGAGGCTGTTGATCGGTAACCACGCTGCTGTGGCCACGGTCACGATCAAGGTCACCGTCAAACTCACCGACTACGGCCGTGGTGGCCGCGGGCAGACCGCCTCCTCAAAGCCGGTCCGGGCCCCAGTTCCACCACAGATCCGGCTCCAACGCCGTCCAGTTCCGGCACCATGCACGTTACAGTACCAGCCCCAGTTCCATCACAGATCCGGCTCCAACGTCGTCCAGTTCCAGCACCATGCCCGTCACAGTACCAGCCCAGTTCCTACCACAGATCTGGCTCCACGCTGTCCAGCTCCAGTACCATGTCCAGTAGCATGTCCCGTCACAGTACCAGCACCAGCTTCCACCACAGATTCGGCTTCAAAGCAGTCCAGTTCCAGTCTCAGTTCCCACCACAGACCTATCCAGTTCCTGTCCAGATTCCCTAGACACGTCACAATCCCGAGTACCGTTCCGGTGCCCTAGATGCGTCCCAGGCCCGGTCTCAGTTCCCACTGGTCCGGCTTCTTAGACACGCCCCAGTTCGGATCCCAGTTCCCGCTGGTCAGACACGTCTCATTCCCGGGTATCGCTCCGTTTGACAGATGCGTCTCATTTCCGGTCCCAGTTCCTGCTGCTGTAGCTTCCTAAACGAATATCAGTCCCGGGTACCGCTCCAGTTACCCAGATGCGTCCCATTCCCGGTCTGAGTTCCCGCTGATCCAGCTTCCCAGACGTGTCCCGGTGCCGGACGCCGCTCCAGTTCCCTGGATGCGTGCCAGTGCCACCTTTGTCCCCAACACCGGACCAGGCCGGGCAGGTGCCGGTGGCGACGGTGGCTGCCGGCTGGGGACGTCGCAGCCGCCTTTATCTGTTCCAACGTCTGCGCATTTTGCCGACACGCAACAACACGCCCGCAAATGTCCGGATCATCCCTGTCGATGTCAGCAAGAACGCATACCGCCGGCGGCGACCACCGAGTGGGCTTTGGCTGCAAGGTTGTGACGTTTGGATGATGGATGACGATCACCTGACGCCTCACTATCATCGATCATCCGGGTGGGCTTTGTCTGCAAATGATGAAGTGTCGGCGCCCGGGTCTGCTCCCGGCAGCACGGATATAACCGCGTGCTGCACACTACACGCGCTGACGAAATGCCCGACAGAGTGCGTGGTGAACATGGTGGGAAGTGTCGTCAGGGCATTTCCCGGGCTGCGACGAGAGCGTGTGTCTCACAGGGCTTTTGCCGGCGCCAGGAGGCAGATGGAATGGCACATCAGCAGCTACCACTGTCTGTGAAACCATTCACGGTGCGTGAGTACCGCACTCACCTATTCGCCTCATTCCTCTGGCGCGACCGCTCCTGGTGGCCGTCGTGGTACAGTGGTCAGCATTCCGCCTGCACTGGGTCCTACAGGCGCCCGGTCCGCTCCGAGAGAGGGTATTTCAACAGATATGAGCAGCGGAAAATGACGAGTGCGGTGGCAGAACTAGCTGCTGGAAAATAACACTTGTTCCTACTTTTTCCCACCAAGACGTGACGTAAACACGGGCAACTGGCTAGTAATGTCTTTTTTAAACCAAATATGGTCCGTTTTAAGCCTCTTTCCCATTTAGTACATGCCTGTCAAGTGAAATCCCCTCGTGGCGTCAATGTTTCAGCAAAGTTACTGATGTACATCGGAAAGTTGGTGTTGCTAAGAGCACGATAGATTAGATTAGATGGATAGATAAATAGAGATATGTATATAGATACATAGATAGACTGATAGAGAGAGATAGGTGAATAACCGGACATATATATATATATATATATATATATATATATATATATATATATATATATATATATATATATATATATATATATATATATATATATATATATATATATATATATATATATATATGTGTGTGTATATATATATATGTATATATATATATATATATATATATATATATATATATATATATATATATATATATATATACTTTTCTGTCTCTGTCTCAGCGCCTCTGTCCCTCTCTCTGTAGATGTGCCTATATATTTGTTTCTGTGCCTGTGACTGAGTTTGCCTGTCTGTAAAATTGGCAGCGTGCGGCCGCCCTCACTGGCCGGGTGTGTTCGGCAGAGGCTGACCATTGCGTCACACCAGTTCCACCTCGAGATGACCTTCACCGGGACTACAGAGCGAAAGGCAAGAACACGGGTACCGAGAACAAGAGTGGAATGGTCGGGCAGGACCTCCCTACATCGCCCGGTATTAGAAGCTGACAAATCTGTGACCGACCAATTTAGTCAATTCTCAGATCGCCAGCGTGTCTGGCTTGCTGCAGGCGCCGCTCACGAGGAGGTGCAGACGCTCAGTGAAGCATCACAACAAATAAACTAGTTTCACTTCGCATCTAGCAGTTCAATTGTGTCTTCCCAGATTACAACGGCTGAACTGCAAATATTTATAAAACACACATAGCCAGAAATCAGCGAAAGTATCGAATCATAAGATATTGCTGCAGCTAGCGCTGGTTTTAGTTCAGCAATGATAAATCAATTGCTATGTGTCTCATTGGTAGACTTCAAGACTTGCGCTATACTGTTGTTACATATATCTCGAGGTCCTTATCGCTTAACGCCAGCTTGTAAATCGTTGCTACATATAGGAAACACATAAATGTCACACAATCGTGTCGGATTGATTATTTGGGCTTAAGGGCGCGCCGACTACAAGGTCATTTAGCGCCCAACACACAATCGTTTCTACATATGGGACACACATCAGTGTGACACAATCGCTGCTACATATGGGGTACACATCAATGTCACACAATCACTACTACATATGGGACACACATCGATGTCACACAATCGTTGCTGCATGCAGGACACACATCAATGTCACACAATCACTACTACATATGGGACACACATCGATGTCACACAATCGTTGCTGCATGCAGGACACACATCAATGTCACACAATCACTACTACATATGGGACACACATCGATGTCACACAATCACTACTACATATGGGACACACATCAATGTCACACAATCACTACTACATATGGGACACACATCGATGTCACACAATCACTACTACATATGGGACACACATCAATGTCACACAATCACTACTACATATGGGACACACATCGATGTCACACAATCGTTGCTGCATGCAGGACACACATCAATGTCACACAATCGCTGACCGAGTAAACAACGTCACAATTTCGAGAAAATGTCTCAAAATTATAAGAGAAATTGACCTACACTACACACCCTATGAATGTGTTCTTTTGACATTAAAAAAACAAATACTACGGTGTTCGAAACCTCTGAACCGAACAGCGGACGCACTGTGGCGACACATTGGATGGAGATGCTCCAGGAAATGAGCGCGTGGCATGTTGGCGCCGTTCGGTGCCTGCATGATTCACGGGTCATTCATGCGGCACTATCACACCCAGTCAGGCGACTAGACAGCACTGCCAGGAGGGAGGGGGCAGCCGCCACCCCTCGGACAACCATTGCGCAGTGATAAATTATTCGTGAAATAGGGTGGAATATACCACTTTCTGAGCACCGAATAGACATCCTTTCCAAGGAAGTATCGACATCATGCATGTTGATTTGTGCTTATGAAGTCTCCGTGACTCACTTCTAAAAGTATTTCGTATCATGCTTATGCCTAACATTATGGACTGTGATACACAAGCATCTCGTAACACCATTCCAGGTATAGAGAAAATGTATGATGAAGTCTGCTAAGCAATGCCATCTGCTGATATCATGGTATCGCAATCGTTATCGTTGGTATAGGCATCCCTATATTAGCTGTCCCACAAATTAAACGAAAAACATGCACTTATGAGTACACTATTGGCTCAAAATTGAGTTTGAAGAACCGAAATGTTTTGATTGGCATACATTCGTGACACATTTCGACATCGTACTATCCTCGTTTCGACATCTCACACCTAACGAAAAACCATTATTTTAACACTGCCATTGCGTCACAGGCAGCCAGACAGAAGTGCCGGAAGATGGTGAGACGCCACCCCTTTTAACGACCACGGCATCACAGTATCAACTGAGGCAGGGGTGTCGGTGAGGAGTCAACCACCACCTCTCTAACGATCACTGCGTTACAGTACCGGTGGGTGTGGCAGGCACCTCCAAATGACAACCACGGCGTTACTGTTGCTGTCGCTGGCGCAACAGCAACAGCAAGCCCGGCCCACGTCGGAGACTAGTCAGGTGATGATGATTGTGGTTACAACGCAGCTATTAAAACTAGGAGACAATGTAAGGCATGACACAAACGCATATCGTCACGACCGCGCCGAAAACCAGCTCTTGCCTATTATTCCGTGATCACGTCTATACGGGAAAAAAACGGTACGGCGAAAACGGAACCCGTATAGAAGCGTCCGTGTCTTCCGGTACGGTTACGGATCCTGGGCTACGGATCCTAGAGTACAGACCTTACGGAGCCTAAGCTTTACATACAGGACCAATTCAGCTTCAATTTTGTTTGCTTGCAAGCGTTTCAAAGATATGTCCCATTCAGAGCGCTGCTGATGTGAAGCCCCATGCCAACATAATTGTGAAATGATACATTGCTTATGCTCCAGGCCTATCCACTCTTATGCTATGTTAGAGTTCACCAAAGTTTAGAGCTTCTGAGATATAAGGCAAAACACTTAATATATTGAGGAAAAAGAATATCTTATATACCCTTAGGTATAAGGGCTTTGATTTGATCGGTTGGGATATATCCAATTTCGCGTGCGGAAATATAGGAAGGCATCCGACGTGCGGAGCACAATTTAATGAAAATAAATTTCAATTAAAAAGACAAGCGCGAGACAAAGTTTGCCCCACATGGATTATCCCAACAAGTCAGATATAAACAACTTGGTTACAACAACTTGGACTTTGACCGCCCATCTAGCGGCAAGGCTGGCACAAGAACAACGTCCCTCCGGTCTCCAGGCATCGGGAACGAGCAACAGGACAGACGAAACTTGCGGCACTAGCTCACGGCTGTATGCACCATGTTTCGCATGGCTTTACTGGCACAAGGGTTCCCACACGTCAGTCCCTTCAGGACAGCGAAGCAGCATCCGCGGTGCCGTGATTCTCTATCCAGCTCACCCCTCGATGTCAGAACCGGCCGACAAGCCGGTCAACACGACCGCCCACCACCCACCAGCCCAACAATCGACCAGATAGCCCAACAATCGACCAGACAGCCCAACAGCCGGACCAACGGCCGACCGCCACGACAGGCCAATCAGATCAGAGTGAAAGTGCTGCACTGCGGTGTTGCGCTGCGGCGTGTTTTTCCATCAATCCGCCGCTATCGGCACGTACACAACAGACGGCGTGTCTCTAATGACCTGACGGGCGGGGCTGGGCGCGGCGGGCCGGCTCCACACCCGGCAAAACAGGCCCCGGTGACCGCGCCTGCACGCACGCCGACACGTTTGTTATGCAGATTGCATCGCACGACCGGACAACATCGATTGCGGTGTCAGGCAACTATTTAACGGCCACAAAAACCCACATGCTGGACAACAGGGTATACAATTAAGATAGCAATGACTTCGAACCTGACCAGCATAATGCCAAGCTCCTTTTGTTGTTTATTGGGTGGTTCACGACGCACTTTATGCACGATCACGGCTATTGGCGCCGCCCACACTGTTTTGCCGGTAGGCCGCGGGATTGGAAAATATTCAAGCTCCTTTGTGATGGCATGATGTTATACGCGTTACATACTCTCTAGCAATGTATCTGCACGCCCATTTTCACAGACCGTCCCTTCACATTGAAGGAGCGTCCACCTAATCCCTGATACGCCTCACAAATTTCCTCTGATTCGTCGACAGACTCCGGGACATCGACAAACGTCTCGTTCTAAAAGCAGCCACGATCGCCGGCGGGATGTGACCTCGCAGCTGAACTGTTTCGATAGGGCCACCTGACGGGCCGCAGCGAGATCGGACACGGCCGACCGGAGCCGGATTGGCTAGCCCGGCTCCTCCTCTGTAGGAGAAAGGCGTCGGCCGCACTCACTTGCGCTGGGACGACCCGGCGGCCTTGGCGAGGCTATTGCTGGCCGTTGGCCAGCTGGCGGCTGGGCTTGCACACCTGACCGACAGGTGGCACTACTCTACATATAGGTGGCAGCACGATCGCCGGCGATCATCCCGCTGGAAACGCGAGGTGGCGCACACAACAGGCTGCGCGAGGTGGGGAACTCTCTTCCCATTAATAGGCGAGAGCGGCATTCTGGCATCCCTTGGCTGGCATACCGAAGCGGAGCAGGACGAGTGTTTCGTGAATGGCTTGCTCAGGGAGTGGATGAGCAAGAGAAGAAGGTCAGATTATGGAACGATCTAAGTGTGGAGCAGCAGACCAGTGCCGATTACCGCACTTTGTTTAGTCTGGCCTAAAGCTCGTGTGCGAGGTCAAATTAACTCGCCTTTCCCATCGCACTACGATGGATGGCAAACCCCGTCGCTTTACTAGGAATGCGAGTTTGCCGAATATATTCGCCATAAACTGACCCGAGATCTTAATATTACTTTAAATAATGGCAAGGACAAGGCTAGCTTTATTCTCCACTTGCAAAAAACCCTCAGCGTTCAGTGCAAGCATGGCTAACAAAACTAATGAAGAATTAACTTGCCATGAAGACTGCAAGTAAGCGGACCATTAATCAGCACGATACACAACTGAACTTCACATTGCGTGCGGGTTTCCAGCATTCGGAAAGGGAAAGGGCATTAAAGCGTTGGCAAGGAAGAGTCGATGTTGCATACACGTAGGACTGTTGCGTGACATTCTGATCACACTGAAGTCCGATGCGGAAACATTGGCGATACGGTCCACCGGTTCTTAAAGTTAATTCTATGAACTGCCAGTCAGATGGCAGGTGAACAGGTTCACTCCGTCATCTACTCTCCCTGGCAATGATCAACCCCGAATCCAGAGAGATCATCCGTGTTGTTTATCCTCACGTATCGAGCGCATCTCGTCGGTCTTTCATCCCAGGGAGATTTCATCCTTTTGCCATTTCATCTCCAAAGATATAACTGTGCAACAAAAACCAGCATATAGCTTGGCACCAGATCAACTACATGTTACCGGATTTGTATGCTTTCGATCAACCAGTGACCCTCTCGGGTGGGTCAAAGACTGAAACTTCTCAAAAGTTGGCAAAAAGCATCGGCAAACTGAGCCGCACCAAATCTGCACCAAATCTGTTTGAGATAGATCCCCGAACCAGACACCACGGTGCAGTTTCGGCTCATACAAACGTATCGGCATCTCATTTCGTCTCGCACTGTCTGTGGTTATCAGATCAGATCAGAACAGATCAGATGGTACAATCCCAGATCACACCACGTGTAAAAGCTGGTAAATATTTTTATTTTGGGGATCCCAAGAGCTAACATGTCGCTGAAGATAAATTCCGACGGCAAATCGTCATAGAAAACAGGTTTTGCCCAAAAGTGGGCCATCCGATTCGAACCAAGGTCAATGACCTCGGCTAACCTTGAAGCCACCGGTGAAACGGTGGGTGACAACATCCAAAATAGTGAATGTCAATGTGCTGAGCACACTGCCTGCAGCAAAGCAGAGGCAAAGGACGATTTCATACAACATAATACAGGAAATGTGCTTTCAGAAATTATGTCATAGCTGGACGACCTGACATGATCCAATACATTTATTACCGAACAATCCAGGAAGGATTTACCACCAGTTATGTGAAAATAGGGCGCACTGCCTATCACGTCCTGGCACTTCGATTTGTCGCGAGCGGACACGGTAATCCGGCCGGCTGTGGGATTCGAACACCCGATTTTACGATCAAGAGCCCTACCGACTCAGCTACCACGATCCCAAATCGGAGGCGAGGTAGACGACTGCTGGTAGTGTCGGGAGCCGGGACAGGACTGACACCCAGTGGCCGCCCCACAGCGCCCAGGGGACGGCCGAGCGCGGCGGTACTCACCCCTCCGCCGCGAATGACCAGGCGCTGGAAGTCCTCGGACGGGTTCTTGAAGGTGAGCTTCTCCTTGCGCACGAGCGTGGTCGGGTGGTCGTTCTGCAGCACCAGGTCGTGGTTCAGAGTGACGCTCTCCTTGTTCTTGAAGTGCACGGTGATTGGCAGCAGGAAGCCAGCGTAGCCCGACTCGCGCACCTCGTACGGAGGCTCATGTTTCACTGTGAACGGCAGATGGTGTCAGGTGGGCGAGTGGTCGCGTCACAATGGCACGCATACAGCAGTACGCCGGTGCATAGACAGGTGCACAGTGAGTGAGAATTGCACAAACAGAAAGTCGGGATACTGTGGGAAGAAACACGATAGAAAGTCGGGACAGAAGGAACAAACTCGGACAGTACAGTATGTGTGGCGGCGGTGAAAAGATCCCGCAGTCTTCGGTGGGAAACACTCGCCGTGTTCCTCAAAAGTTTCATATGCGCATTTGCGACAGGGCATATAAGCACAAGGCAGTTGATTAATTATTTGGGCTTAAGGGCGCGCCGACTACACATGCGGTCCTTCCCAGTTTATTTGTTTTACAACTGCCCACATTCCACGACATATCGGTACCAGCTGTACGCTGCATGTCGACGACGTCGAACTGTTCAATGGAGTCACCTGCTGTAGTGACTCTGGGGATGGCTTCCGCAATGACATCTCAAACTAAACTTTATTCAATGCAGCGAAGCCTCCTGTGCCCTGCGCACAACACCTATTTTGCATCATTACACCCTCATTGGCACTGCACTGGATCGATGCACGGACATCAGACACCTTGGCGTTATACCACATACCAAGCTCATGATTACACCCTCATTGGCACTGCACTGGAGCGATGCGCGGACATCAGACATGTTGGCGTTATACTATATACCAAGCTCACGACTACACCCTTATTGACACTGCACTGGAGCGATGTACTGCACTGGCGATACTACATACCAAGGTCATGATTACACCCTCATTGGCACTGCACTGGATCGATGCGCGGACATCAGACACCTTGGCGTTATACTACATACCAAGCTCATGATTACACCCTCATTGGCACTGCACTGGAGCGATGCGCGGACATCAGACATGTTGGCGTTATACTATATGCCAAGCTCACGACTACACCCTTATTGACACTGCACTGGAGCGATGTACTGCACTGGAGCGATGTACTGCACTGGCGATACTACATACCAAGGTCATGATTACACCCTCATTGGCACTGCACTGGATCGATGCGCGGACATCAGACACCTTGGCGTTATACTACATACCAAGCTCATGATTACACCCTCATTGGCACTGCACTGGAGCGATGCGCGGACATCAGACATGTTGGCGTTATACTATATACCAAGCTCACGACTACACCCTTATTGACACTGCACTGGAGCGATGTACTGCACTGGAGCGATGTACTGCACTGGCGATACTACATACCAAGGTCATGATTACACCCTCATTGGCACTGCACTGGATCGATGCGCGGACATCAGACACCTTGGCGTTATACTACATACCAAGCTCATGATTACACCCTCATTGGCACTGCACTGGAGCGATACGCGGACATCAGACATGTTGGCGTTATACTATATACCAAGCTCACGACTACACCCTTATTGACACTGCACTGGAGCGATGTACGGACGTCATTTTGTTGTCATTTTGTCTTTCAGTCATTAATGGTGCGTAACTTGGTATCATCCATAAATGATATCCTTTAGTGGGCAATTGTGTTTTGGCATTACATTGCTTCTTTTCTCGTTGAACGCTGTTGGCTATGGTTTCGTTTACGGTTAAGCGATTCGTGTTGGTGCCGTATGCGCCACATCAGATTAAAAATGCATGTCATACATCAGATTAAGAATGCATGCCATACAATATGCTACATGTTGGTGCGGTATGTGATACACCAGAGTAAGAATGTATGTTGTACAATACGCTTCGTGTTGGTGCAGCGCGTGACACATCAGCAGAGTGGGAAACTTACTTTCCGGGTTGGGAGTCAGAGTGCATACCGACTTCTTCCGGAGTACATTTTCATGGACATTATTTTTGTATGCGTGGAATCTGTTTACCAGTAACCGACCGGGAAAAACTATGTAATCAGTACCTACATAATATGCATATTTGGGTAATATGCATTCTCATTTTTGGGCAAATCAAATGTCAAAACATAGGAACAAAGAAGTGAATAATGGATGGCACCGCCCGGCAGTGACTCGCAATAATCAGCACTGTTTCGTCTCTCATAACTCACAGGAGCAATGCGCTTTCCTTTCACTGTTGGTCTCAGTACAAGGCTAGCCATATGAAAAACAAACAAAAATACTTCACACTTCACCCTCAGCTTAGAGCGCATACCTACCTACGCAGCCAATTTCCTACGTAATACGAACGCAACTCCGCTACCGCACACGCCACAGTTGGATGTGATCAAAGCAAAGAATCAGTCAAGGTCTTGTGTTTGCAGTATGACACTGTTAACCATGTGTTCAAAGTTGCTAATGGTTATGACATTATATAAAATCTACCTTGCATTGATTGGTTGACGGACAGATTTCGGAACAGAAAACGCTAACGCAGCCAATTCTGATCGGTGGCCTCCGGGACTCCGGAGGACGTCTTTTAAAACTGTCAAACTTTCCCACTATATGGGTGGCAGGAACACAGGTTTTCCGAGACGCGGCTCCAGAGCCGGAGAACAGTGTACTTAGTGCGCATGCGAATCATCTTGCAAGTTGCTGTTGGCGCGTTGTTGTCGGCAATTCCGGTGGTTGAGATTGATGGAGTGTGTGAAGCTGTGGTCCGGCTGCTGACCGCTACAAAAAGTGGTTAGTTTGAGTGGTGACCGTAAGTGGAATAACCAGCAGTTTTTTTCGGTGTCGTTCTGTTTGTTTTCATTGATATCTTTGTTCCCACATTTGTGTCGGAGTGCATGTGAAGCCCATCCTATCCAGTATGGACCCAGAGTGCAAAAATGTTTTCAGATATAAAATATCTTAAGAAGTGCCTTAATTCCCACCCTGCACATCAGAGTAAGAATGCATGCTGTACAATAAACTGCTGTACCCATTGGTGATGCTTCAGCACAGATGAACTCATTCACACGAGATCCATGGACGTCGATTACCCTTTGCATATAAGTGCCTAATGCACGACGCTGCTCCCCAGTGTTATGAAATTTACATTTTGTGGAGTGTGGGGGAGAGGGGATGATGTGAAAAAGCCAACTGATGCAGAAACAATGTGCAAACATATATGTATAATGCCTATTAATGATGGATTTCATAACCTTTGTTGATCGTATGATGATGGTGCTGACGTCAGTAGTGTACCTGCTGCCTTTACCAGTGGGCAATGCTGCTGCTTGAGGCCATGAATGCCTTTAAAGACCCAAAATTCACTCAGAACCTGGGATAAGAAATAGCAAATGTGATACTTAATGTCAAAAAGAACAAAATGTCACAACAATTGGTATTAAGTGTGGATCTGCATTAACATTTTAAAAATTTCAGGGCATTGATGTATCCGGCCAAGAGAGGCTGTATAATCAATGATCACCTACAAACAGGTGACCTGATGGGAGGCTCCACCTGGTCATCCCCTCCCAAACTGACTGTCTTGTGACCAATGGGACCCAATCCTCACCTCGCTTTGGCTTCGGGAAGCTCTCGTGCAGCTGAAAGACGACCTTCTCGATGAAGCTCTCCACAGGGCTGTTGTCGGGACCGCGCACGAACACGGCCCAGTCGTGGGTGTAGCCCTGGACGGTGGGCTCGCCCCGTATCTGTGCCCGGTGGCCCAACTCCAGTATCACCTGCACCGCCTGTCGGGTCACAGGTCATCACATGTTGTAGCAAACCAATAACTGACATGTCACATACATCACCACAGGCCATCACATGCTGCGGCGAACCGACAACTGGCATGTCACATAGGTCACCACAAGTCATCAGGTGTCAGAGCTTTCCAGAACCTGACCAGACCCAGACCAGGTCGCATTGGATACCCCACAAGTGACAACAAAACCTAAATGGAGGAGATAATATTTTGTTCTCAAGTGCCATGCAACGCCATATCGTGAGTGGTTTAGCACTTGTTCGGCCATGCAGATCCATGAATCGTCTAAGTCTAAAGCAGAGCGATCATCAACTATCCATCCAATACCATAATTATAATGCAAAATGAGCACAGATAAGCTAATTTTGGAGCCATTAGTTTGTCTTAAAACAATATGCAGCACCCCTCCGTGTAGAGTAGTGTAGTACAAATTTAGTAAAATATAGTGCCGGGCCACTGGAGGTAGATGGTGAAATAATGTTTGATAATTGTGATACAGTTGAGTCCGTAGGCAAGCAATTCCCATCAGTCTTTACCAAAGAGCACTTGGGTACATTGGAAACCACTGAAGGTTATGCGTTGACAGCTGAATGTTGGAAGATTTTACAACTGCAGAAGATGTAGAAAAACAGTTGAAGAATATACAACTTAATAAAGTCACTTGATGGATGATATATATGCCAGGATCTTACTTGAGTATACTCTAGTTTTAGTGGTTCCCCTAGATATAATTTTCAGGTGGTCTATGGAGTAATCTGGAGTACCTGAATATTGGTGAAATGCAAATGTAGTACAAACATCCAAAATGGAAGTATGAACCCAGTAAACATGCGGATGTCGGCCTGCTGTCGGCATGTGTCGGAGCGAGCTCGGCATCTCGTAAGCGGCATACCGACATCGGGCCGCTCTCGGCCCGACATCGGCAAACTGACCTGGAATATGTTATATGTCTGGTTGAGTTCGGCATATTAATAGCGGCCAGCCGACGTCGGGCCGCTGTCCAACAATTCACTCCCCAGCCGACAACGGGCCGCTAGCGTCCGGACAGCAACACATCTTTCTGACATGGATTTCAACATGGATTTCAATCTGAGACATCTTGTTTAACCCGCGCCGTCTCGGGGGGGGCTGATATGCCCCCCCCCCCCGTAAGGTTTTCCGCGAATTGTGAAGAAAAAAACGGCTCGCGGCAGCGCGCCGAAATTTGGCATACCTTTTCCTACATTAATTTGGCATGTGTGAAAATTTTGAGCTCAGGAATCCAGGTAAGTGAGGTCACCTCCAGAAAAGTTCAACCAGTCCTCACGCTTTAACGGATATAGATATTTTAAGGAAACTTTCAGCGTTTGCTTATCTTTAGGGATGAAACAAAACGCACCCGAGGAATTTTTGATTTTTTGTCGTTTTTGATTACGTATTAGTTTTGCATATTTCCGTATTAGGGCTAAAATCGAAGATTCTGGCTAAAGTAAGCATTTTTAGGAGAGCAGGTTTAACTCGAACGTTTTTTTTGGTCCGCTCTATCCATTAGAAAAATAAAAATTAAAGAAAATTGAAAACTCAAAATTTCAAATTTCAAAGAAAATTGATTTTTGGGTGGCCAAAAAAATTAGGGCCATGGTTGATTTCGCCTTCCTTTTCTGATACCAAATAATTTTGTTTTTTCAAATCTCCCCCAAAATGAACTCCCCAGAGCCAAAAACATGATGTAAGTCATGAAAACCTGGGCCTCCTAGTGGCGTAACTTTTGGGGGGGGATAAAATATTTGGGGTGGTTTCTACTCATCGAGCGCTTTCCGGTGACACCTCTTTCGTTTTCGTGCGACGCTTAGTTTGGAGATTAGAGAAGGGTTTGTATCACCCCCCCCCCAGACGGTGTGAGGATATGACCGGAAAGACAGGGAGGGTTAACTAACAGACTGGAGTTCATGGAGTATGTAACTAGAGAAGTGGACAATCAAAGCAGGATATATGTTGTGTACTTAGACTCCAGAAAAGCTTTTGATGAAGTTTCACACAAGCATCTAACTTATCAGCCAGAGCAGCATGGGATTCATGGAAAAGCTTTAGGTTGGATTGAAGCATGGTTGAGGGGACAGAAACAAAGGTTAGTGTTAAATGGATGTACATCCGAATGTAAGGATGTTCTGAGTGGAGTACCACAGGGCTCTGTTCTAGGTCCACTTTTCTTTGTCATCTCTGTGAACAACATTGAGGTAGGGCTGAGGAATAGGGTGTTCAAATTTTCTGATGATATCAAATTGGTAGGAGTGGCTAATGATCGTGATCAATCTAGCTAGCTAGACTTGGAGGGCCTAAAAAATGCCTGGTCAATGGCAGATGTCCTACAACTATGAGAAGTGTAAGGCCATGCATCTTGGGTCTAGAGGTGAAACCTTCAGATATACAATGGAGGTAAAGAACAGGATGCTTGTAAAGACGAAAGGGACTTAATTGTGCTTGTTTCAAGAAATAAAAACAGACAAACAAGGGACTTAATTGTGTTCATTTCAAATGACCTAAAAGCAGAAAAACAATATACCTCAGCTAGGTGGTGGAGGTGGATTTGTGCTTTAGGGCGCATCAACTGCTTTGGTCATTTTGCGCCCATTACCCCAGCTAGAAACAGGGCAATCAGAATGCTGGGAATCATTAATAAGAGTATGATATAAGAGCAAGAATGTCATGAAAAAGCTGTACTTTGCTGATGTGCACTTGGAATATTCTGTACCTGCATGGAGCCTTATTTAGAAAGAGATATAGATTGCCAGGAAGAGTGCAGTGCAAAACCACCAGACTCATCAGTGGTCTAGGGAACTTATAGAATATGGAAAAAGGCTTATGGAATTAGATATGTACTCACTTAAGTACAGGAGATTAAGGGGTGATATGATTTAAATGCAAAGAATCATTAAAGGGTTAAAGAAGGTACATCTGAATGATGCTCTTCTATTTAGAGTAGCACATGGGTGTTTGATTCAGGTTGGACAAGTCAAGGTGTAGGACAGTTAGTCAACAACAGGTTTTCAGTCAAAGCGTGGATGATCAATGGAATTGGCTGCCCACTGATGTGCAAAGTCCCTTGTTGTATGTATTTAAAAATAGGGGCATTTTTAGGAAGGGGAATCTTGTTCTTGAATTATAATTAGTGATGGATGGGGTGAGATTCATGCTAGTAGGTGTACATGGTGCAAGCCTCTTTAAGCAGGCATGGATGAAGTTGAAAAATATTGATGTGGCACTTGATCCATGAGTGTATTACAGGGGATTCAGTGAATGGGGCTAGTAGTAAGTGGCATGTATTGTAAGTGTGTAGGATGTTGGTGGATAATTTCCTTGGAATTGAAGATGTGATATTAGTTGGGGTACTGAGTGTCTTTTTGTCCAGGTGTATGGTATCTTCCCTTTATAGGTTCAACCAAGATGACCCAATGGCTCATATTAATTATAAACACTTTATGACTGAAGATTTTATGAGCCTGTCACATCCAGAGACAAGGATGTGCCAGTATTTGTCTCTACCAACCTGCCACATCCAGAGACAAGGATGTGCCAGTGTCTGTCTCTACCAGTCTGCCACATCCAGAGACAAGAGTCGGTTTTACAGCGGAAATTTGCTCCCAGGTCACATGGTCTCAAGAACAAGATAGAGGGAGAAGACCCAGCATAGTGATCTGCATAAATTAAAAGTCACCACCAAATATAATTCTCACATCAGTTTTAATAACGAAATATATTTTACTATTGATGCTGCTGAAATAAATAGAATTAAACTTACGAATATCAGCAAATTGCAATATGCTTTCTAATTTACGTCGAGACTGCACTCAGCTCTACGCTATCTGGCAGCCGACGGATGACTGCCAGATGACAAATTGGCGCTGTGGTTAAATTAGCGAAGGATGCGGTTATAAGCCAACTTCCTGAGCAATGGTAGAGAAAATGATTACAAAAGTACACTTAATCGATGTCAACCAAGTTTATAAATCCATACCTGATACTGCCGACATGCTCATGCCACACAACTAATAATCACAGCACACCCCACAAGTAGGACGCTCGTGCACCGACTGATTTGTTGCCTGCCGCGTACTGGGATATAGGTTTCGGAATATAAAATGGTTTAAGGAAAATTATAATAAAACAATCAGTCTAAAATCGTTTTATTCTCACCACCAAGAAACAAGTATTGTCAATGACAAAGCTGAGAAAATTGAGTGAAATCAATTCTTGTTAATAATAAATGCTCTTCAATGTACTTTTTAGTTCATGTCTGGAATGTTTAGTTGAAGCAAGGAATGACTTGGGAGGATGAAAAGCGACTAGACGGGAGAGCAAATTGCCGCTGTAAAACCGACTAAGGATGCACCAGTATCTGCCCCTACCAGCCTGCCACATCCAAAGACAAGGATGTGCTAGTAGCTGTCTCTACCAGCCTGCCACATCCAGACGAGGATGTACCAGTATCTGTCTACAACAGGCTGCCACACCAAAAAACAAAAACAAAGAAGTACCAGTGTATGTCTACATCAGCCTGCCATGTCCAGAAACAAGCCTATGCCAGTCTGTTGACAGCAGCCTGCCACACCAGGGACAAGACTATGCCAGTCTCTGTCTGTAGCAGCCTGTCATGATGATGATGATGATGAATTGATGTTTAGGGGCATGCTGACAGCAAGGTCATTTTGTGTTCATCAGCAGCCTGTCACAGCCAGATATGTGTCAGTCTCTGGCTCACTGCCAGTCTCTGGCTCACTGTCAGTCTCTGGCTCACTGTCAGTCTCTGGCTCACTGTCAGTCTCTGGCTTACCGATGACGGCACGGATTCCCTGTGTCTGCTCATGGATGGTGGATTATCTGTGGAACAGATATGCAACTTGTCAATCACATACATAGCAATAAGTAACTCTCCCAGACAGTCATCAGTCACTCCCAGAGACAGCAATCAGTCACCTACACAGACAGCATTCCATCACTCCCACATGCAGAGACCAGTCACTCCTACAGTAGTGAAGTTGCCATTTGGTAAAGTAGGCTGAGTTAATTGTCATGGTTTATGCTATTATTTATTTTTCCTTTGTGAGTTATCCATCCATTCAGTTAAATAAAATATTTCCTATATGAAACAGATGTCAACATTTTAACTACTATTTGTTTGTATCTTCTACTTAACATTATTTCATGTCGTGTTGCTCTATCTTGGAGAACGACTGGTCTGGCAACAGAGCAAAATCCACTGTAAAACCACCTAGTGATCCATTACTCGAACAGACAGCAATCCATCACATCCACAGACAGCAATCCATCACATCCACAGACAGCAATCCATCACTCCCACATACAGAGATCAGTCACTCCTACAGACAGTGATCCATCACTCCCACAGACAGTAATCAGTCACACCAACAGGCAGCATTCCATCACCCCCATAGACAGTGATTCTGCCACTCCTACAGATAGGGATGTCACTTCTACAGACATTGATTTGCCACTCATTTTTAATCATGCCAACTCATGCCAACATTTTTCTACCTCACCACAAAAGCCTAACCTAACCTAGCTTAACCAAGCCCAAACCCTTTGTATGCTTCATGGAAGTACAATGTATAAAACCTGTCTTGTGGTTACCTTGAATGGCAATAAGACCAGCTTTCAACAATTCTATATTATTCTTCCTTATATACCTACTATCCCATCCCAAACTCATTATTCTGCATGCTACCAGGGGAATGAATAGTCAAATTGTCAGAAATATTTTCTGGTGCTTTTAATGCTAGGTATTTCAATGAGTTTGATGTTCTCTTGGGTGAAATGACTGCTTACTGAGACCTCGTGTATCACAACTTCTATTGCTTATCCATTCAATCACATCAGAAAACACCAGAGATGTTTCACCCAAAAATGGCCAACTGGCTTCTTCAGGGTATATCTAGGTAGGTAGGTAGGTAGGTAAGTACCTAGGTACCTATTTACATACCTAGGAAGCTACCTATTCACCCATTGACTTCTCTTTGAACTTGTTCAATTGGCGTTCCCTCATAATACCTACATTGCTTTTAGCACATTGTGGCACTTTCCATAGGAAATAATCAAATTTCACTGCATGCCTGCCTCCCCAGGTAGCTTTCACATCAACATGAGACTTATCAGCATGCTAATGATCGGTAGGTACCTGCCTAGGTCAAGGTGCCTACCTACTTACCCAGGTATTCGTAATTCCCATTGATTGGTGGGAGACCATAAGCAAAAAAAACATTACAATTAGCAAGCCCGTGCAGAGGTTAGTATGCTTTGCATATCCCGAACATCATCGCCTTAGCTCACATTCACTAGATACCTACTCACTTTGAATGAATAATCGATTAAATTTCGATGAATGCCATGTTTATTTACATCCGGTCATGTCCCACTTTCCAAACTCTCCCTTCTCCTTCTTAGGTATCTACCATCAAAACATGACATTCCCACTTCGGACGACACAGATCAGTGGAGAGTAACGTCACAAAACACGACAAAACATTCCCGGACGTAGGAGAGAAAATGAATGGCAAGATCTCAAATATTATTAATAAATTTCATGTTTGCCATTGGTTATATTATTATTTATCACATTTTTCTTCGTTCCGAAAACGTCAATATTTTTTCACTTAAAATGACATTCAGATAAAATTGATGATGTTTTGTCCACTGTAAGTACAATCGAAAAACTAGACAAATGCTGCGGTATAATTGCCCACATCATCATTTTAGATCAATTCCAGATGGCGCGTTCTTTGCTTGCTTGTGGTAGCATATACATTTTGTGGGTACCAATGAGACTCGAAAAATCTCATAGCCCTGTTTCGATGCCCTGTTGCAGCATTTTATCCCACGAAAACCAAGTGAAGGCTATTCTGATCTTTGCTTCACGACACAACCATAGTTCTAGCATCAAAAAGAATACATTATACATGTGGTCGAAACTTTCGGAACTGAACCCAAGGCCCAATGGTCGACACGTCCACCACACATTTAGCATATATTTGAGGGCTCAAGAGGGATGCTTCTCTTTGCTATGTAAGGCGCAATATAATTTTACATGGATGGCGAAAACAAGCCAAGACGAGAGGCTATTTGTTCATGACATTCATATTGATTTGCATCAACTTCGCATCACTGCAACTTCATTCGTGCTGATAAAGATCATCAGCTAAAAAAACTGATTGATATGTGTGCTCAGCGGTCTGCGCCCAAGGCCCATCGGGTCACGTATTATGCGTCCACGTATTACAATTATCTATGAACTGGATTGGGTGGTGGGTGGTGCCTGCGTGTATTCAGCCAGTTCTTCTGCAAGACCTTGCATCAGTTTGAACTGTGTTGGGTGCATATGCATGCACCTAGTTTTCCGAAGCTATTTCATTTGATCCAGATTATTTATGTGCTGATCTGAATCAGGACTGGTGCCGCCGGAGGTAGACTGACTTCATAGACATGCATTTTACCATACCCAAGGCAGAAGAGCTTAGGGATAAAAGTGGCGGAACATTTACGGTAAGAGTTAATTTACTCTAAGCCTTATGTATTATTTTTTAAAGAGATTGTACAACACTTATTTAGCATGATTAAGATGATTAGACAATTCAATTCTGTAGGAAATGCATGCTTTTCAGTTGGAAACAATTTCTGGCCATTCTCATTGATATCCTGAAAATCTATAAATGAGCATTATAGCAGTTTAGGGTTGTGGGTGATTTTAATCCTTTAAAAAATTAGGTATTTTTTTATAAAAGGTGTTTTGAATTTTTTTTTTAAAATCAGAATATGATCTTCATGAACATGACTAAGAACATGCGACCACTCATTTTCGGTGCTGATGCTTCCTTTTCAATTTGAACGATGATGTCACATCAGTACGGTTTGTCTAATCTAACCTAACCTAACCTAACCTAAACTAACTTAAACTAACTGGTAAATTCTTGATAAAAGGTGTTTTAATTTACACCTTTTATTAGATACCAATTTACTGGTTAGTTAAGTTAGTTTAGGTTAGGTTAGGTTAGATTATATGGTAATCTTTACCTTTCGGCCGACATATACTGCCAAGGTTAGTGATTTGTAAAGAGGTGTACAGTGACGTCACAGGAGTCAAGGAAGTGACGTCACAGGAGTTGGGTGTCGATGATGGTTACGAACATAACCTAACCTAAATTAACCCAACCTAACCTAACCTAACATAACCCAACCCAACCTAAGCTAACCTAACCTAGCACATCGACACCCAACTCCTGTGACGTCACTTCCCTGACTCCTGTGACGTCACTGTACACCTCTTTACAAATCACTAACCTTGGCAGTATGTGTCGGCCGAAGGGTAAAGAAAGCCGATTATATTATTAGATTAAGCTACTTCGACCATCTCATTAAGGTATGTGAACCGTGCCATACGTATGATGTCATCAAACAGTACCAATGTGACGTCATTCAAATTGAAAAGTAAGCATCAGTGCCGAAAATGAGGGTAAATTTGTCTTAAAGGGTGTTTTGGGAATCTGGATTTTTTTCTTTGGAATACCATGTTTATGAACGTGATTTGGAAGATGCAATCATTCGTTTTCTCCGTAAATGCTAACGTCTCGGTTAATCTTTGCGATAATATCTATAATGCGCCATATATGCCACACCGCTGTTTGTTGCATAATTTATCCATCCCTCACCTGGCGCTTCTCAGACGTGATTAAAGGGACATTCAACACTTCACACAGTTGATTCAACACTTTTTCACGTCGAAAATGCTTCATTTCTGCCTCTTTGCCACATAGATGACACACCACTACTATTATACCACAATGCCGGAAAAAAAACTAAACACAGCACGGCTAACAGCCGGCTTCTGCTCGGTCTCGTTTTGCCTCACGACTTCCAACAAATAGCATGATAATTCATAATTAAATAGGAAAATTTAACCTAACCTAACCTAGCATAACATAATACAATCTACTCTTATCTAAACTAATATAAACTCATATATTTTAATTTAAAAACACAATCGTAATGTTTATCGTGACGGACTGCAGTGATATTTAAAAGAGTCAGCTTCTGCTCGGTATCGTCGTCTTTCCTCACGACTTCCAACAAGCAGTATGATAATTAATAATTCAATAGGAAAACCTAACCTAACCTAACCTAACGTAACATAATACAATCTACTGTTATCTAAACTAATATAAACTCATATTATAATTTTAAAACACAAGCGTAATATTTATCGTGACGTCATCCGTACATCACGGCCGCAAGCCATGCTCTGCTTAGTTTTTTCGGCGTTCTCGTAGAATAGTAGTGGTGTGTCATCTATTTTGCAAATAGGCAGAAATTAAGCATTTTCTATGTGAAAAAGTGTTGAAAAAGTGAAAAAGTGTTGAATCAACTGTGTGAAGTGTTGAATGTCCCTTTAATCACGTCTTAGAAGTGCCAGGTGAGGGATGGATAAATTATGCAACAAACAACAGCGGTGTGGCATATATGGTGCATTATAGATATTATCGCTAAAATTAACAGAGACGTAAGCATTTACGGAGAAAACGAATGATCGCATCTTCCGAATCACGTTAATAAACATAGTATTCCGGAAAAAAAATCCACAAATTCCAAAAACACCCTTTAAGACAAAAATACCAAAATGAGTGGTCGCATCTTCTTAGTCATGTTCATAAACATATTCTGAATTTTGTTCTAAAAAATTCGACAAAAAACACCTTTCATCAAAAATTGACCAGTTAGTTTGTTAGGTTCGGTTAGGTTAGATTATATTATATTAGATTAAGCTACTTCGACCATCTCATTAAGGTATGTGAACTGTGCCATAGGTATAACGTCATCAAACCATACTGATATGACATCATCGTTCAAATTGAAAAGTAAGCATCAGCGCCAAAAATGAGTGGTCGCATCTTCTTAGTCATGTTCATAAACATCATATACTGAATGTTTTTTTTCCAGAAATTCAAAAAACACCTTTTGTCAAAAATTTACCAATAATTATTCTGGTCTTCAGTTCACCAGGGATAGTGGGGTCCTCTAGCATAAAAAGTTCTTAGATATGCTTGCCTCTCTTGGCCTTTTATAAAGGCTTTTGGGAAGTAGGTACATTCACCAATTCTGGCAATTCTGGGCTCAGCTTACCACCATCATTTCTGAGTTGCCAGAATTTAGCCCGTTTCCTTCTTTAGATGTTTTTTTTTCTGTTATCCCTTAATAAATCAGTTTGCACTGCTAAACCTACAATTGTACAACTGACTTTAGCATGTTAAGATGTCTAATTTCACACATTGCAGTTAACCTACCCCATCTTTCTGGTCAGATCCTCATACCCTTACTCAATGGTCCCTTTAATACCCCCTCTAATTTCCAAACTAAGAGTTGCATGAAAATGAAAGTGGCATCATTGGAAAGTGCTCAATGAGTAGGGTCAAATTCCATCCTCAAAATTGTGTCCCCCAAGAATCCGTCTATCCCCATGTCACTAGGTGGTCTCTGACCAAGAATTACATGTTTTGGCTCTGTGGAGTTTATTTCAGGGGAGGTTAATGAACAATAATTATTTGAAATCAGAAAATGAAGGTGAAATTGACCATGGCCCAAGTATCAATATTTTATTTTTTACATTTTCAAAATTTTGAGCTTTCAGTTTTTGACATTCTTCTTTTCTCATTGGTAGAGCAGACCTTGAAATGTTGTTGGAAGTAAACTTTCCCTTATAGAAATACTTACTTCAGCCAGGATTGTTGATTTTGGCCATAATGGGCAAACACGCAAAACAATGTGTCATCAAAAGTGAGATAATTAAAAAATTCCTCTAGTGCATTTTGTTGCATCCCTAAAGATAAGCAAATGCTGAAAGTTTCATTCAAACATCTTTATCCATTAAAAGGTGACAACTGATTAAACTTTTTTGGAGATGACCTCACTTGGTGTTGCAAAACTCATTGACCATATATGACCTGGCATCAGCATTTTCACACCACATGATGTGGGAAAAGGTGTATCAAATTTTGGAGTGATGCTGCATGCCATTTTTTTCTCTCAATATCTGCAGAAAATCATATGGGGCATAAATGACCCCTCCCCCTCCCCACCACCACCACCACCCTCCCAAGACAGGGTGGGTTAATAATTCCCAGGTGTCACCACACCAACTGTTGTGCACTTGTACACCAGCCTTGCACATTTGTCACATTCATCACACTTCATGCATTTCTGCAGTTTCTGCAGTTTTTGTTAGACCTTTGCATCTTGGTAATTCTGGTCATATGATGGTCATGTGTCATACTTGACATAAAATGCATCATATGATATATTAGTGGAAAATTTGATGAATTCAGGGGAAATCATTTCTTCTCACATTTTTTGTATGCAAGGACTCCAGATACCTCTCTGAACATTAATGTATTAACCACATCTTTTTGTTTAAATATGCTCACAGATTGGCTACTGAACTGAGAAGCTTGCAGGTGCAGTGTTCTTTTTAGGATCAGTTCCATTTGTTTGTTTATCGATGTGTTTTGGGGCCCAGCATGACTTTTAGTCCTGAAGCATGTTTTGAGACCCAACATATTTCTTTGCTTCTGTTAACTCAATGTTTTTGAGGAACCAAATGTTTTCAGAGGCCCCAATGTGTTTATTTGCTGCCCTGGCATATGACCATGCCATTTTTTCTAGGACCTCATGCTGTTGTTGTGACCAGTGTGTTTTGAGGGTCTCATATGTTTTTGAGGAATCCTGGTGTGGTTGGTTGGTTGGTGGTTATTGGTTTTATGACACGTCGACCGTTGAGTCATATAGCGTCGCCAATCTCACGCCGATTGGTCGCGGGCAAAGAGTAGCGACAGGTGAGATTTGAACCCACAATCTTTCGATTGCGAGACGAGCATCTTACCCCTAGACCACTCATCCCTGTGGTGTGGTTATTTAGGGCCTTAGCATATATAGTAAATCCCTGTTGCTTTTCCCCAAGATCCAGTGTGCTCTGGTGGGTTCTGATAGGTTTGCAAATTCCCAGTGGCTTTGAGGGTACTGCTGGATTTATTTACAGGCCACAACAGGAGTTTTCGTGGCCCTCAATGTAATTTTTGGGGGGACTCGGTGGGCTTTTTTTGATTTGTGGATTTTGGAGGCTTTTGTGATCCCAATGTGATTTTTGGAGGCTTTGACCTGATTTGTCCCAGTTCAGGGGCGATTTTTTTTCGGGTACAGCCGTCAGTTTTTGGGGCCCCAAAACGAGTTGTTAGGAACCTGGCTTGAATAGTAGTGAGTCTCGACCTGAGTTTTCTGTGCTTGACACAATTTTTTTCAGGACCTCTTCTGAATTTTTGATGAGCCCGGATCCCGGCGCGATTTTTTGGGGCACCAGAACTTATTTGGGGACGCCCTATGCGATTTGGGGCACTCTGGTGCACTGTATGGGGTTCCAAAGTGATTATTCAGGCCTGGATTGAATTTGGGAACAATTGCTTAATTGTGAGGGCTAAGGATAAATTTGTTGGGTCCCATTGCAATTGTTTTGGCTCTCACTGTATTTATTTAGGTCCCCCAATGCAGGTTTTTTGTTCCCTGATTTGGATTTTGGGCCCAGTGCGATTCTGAGGGCCGTGGTGAGATTTTTCGTAGTTTCCGCACGTTTGTTGGGACTCTGTGCAGGTTTGAGGGCCTTTGGCTTGATATTTGGGATGTCAGAGTGATTATCTGGAGCCTGATTGATTTTTTGGTGTCCCTGCTGAATATTTAAGGGTATCAGATTAATTTTATTTGGGTCGCTGTTCGACTGTAGGGCACCAGCATGATTTTTTTGGATCCCGGCGAAATTTGTCAGGCCCAGGTGCGTGTCGCCAGGGCCCCGACGCAAGCTGCCAGGGCTCGATGCGAAGTTCCTGGACTTGATACACTTTCTTAGGACCTCTTCTCAGTTTTTTTCTGAGCCTGGGTCGCTTTTCCTTGTCCAGGCACCACTTGTGAGCCCTGCGCTATTTTTGGGGGATCCAGCGCAATTCTTTCAGGCCCCCGCACCTTTTTTCAGAGCCCTGCACGGTTTTGCAGGCCTCGAGCATGGTATTGGGAACTCCAGATTGATTGTCCAGGCCCAGATTTATGCTTTGGGGTCCCTGCTGATCTTTTTGTGGTACCACCTTCGTTTTATTATATTTTGTATTTGTCCTGCAGCAATTCCATAGGCTGTCTAATCTTCTGTGGACGCCCATGGTTACCAGTATGGCAGAGGGGACATCTTTTCACCATTAGCCACAAGATAAAGCGTGGGAAGAAAAGACAGCCATTGCAGCATGACACCAACTCGCTTTTGATGCTCATCTTCGGTGTTGATTTGTTTTCTTGCCCGATGATCCGACCTGGCTGTGCCGGCAGGGCTATACCATTTATGCAGATGGAAAGCTGCACTGCGTCGTGCGCTACCGGCAGCTCAGTTGCCTGCACGACCAGCTCAAGAGGGTGTTCGGAGCGCGCGCGCTGCCTCCGTTCCCGCCGAAAAAACTGCTGCATCTCAACTCTGAGGATGTGGAGGAGCGTCGTATGTTGCTCGAACATTACCTTCAGCTCGGTGAGAGCCTAGTAGCTTAGAGAGCTTGCTAACAGAATGGAGTGGCAAATCCCTGGCTATTACCTTTAAGTGGACAAAATGGCCTCAAATGCATGTAGCCCATCCACCTAGTAAGTCTTCTCTCTATTTCATTGGGTTCATCATCATATCCTCGTTGTCTATGCACTGTACATTTATGACCCCATATTTTCCTGGCAGCACTACATTTCATACATCCACAATCAGCAATGCAAACCCTCAAAGCGACAAATGTTCTATGGTTGCGCCGTAGTCGCTCCCGACTGGCGGTCGTGCAGTTGATCATACGCTGCGGCCGCATGCTATCTATGTGGGAAACTCTGGAGGTGCGTGTCTGTTGAGTTGACATTGACGGTGCAGAGCAGGTAAACCAGCAGCGTGTGTGCTGAATGCCAAGTTCCGCGCGGTACCCGCAGTGACAGTGTACGTGGTGGTGTGTGCCACACCGGCCAGTGTAGTCCTCCACTGTCACGCTGGTCCTGCTCTGGCCCACCATACTGACCAGTGTGGTGATCCAGTGTCGCACTGGTTCGGTTCTGGCCCACCACACTAATCTGTGTAGGGCTCTACTGTCGCACTGGTCCGGCTCTGGCCCACCATTGTGACCAGTGTAGTGATCCAGTGTCGCACTGGTCTGCCTGTGGCCCACCACACTGACCAGTGTAGTGATCCAGTGTCGCACTGGTCCGGTTTTGGCCCACCACACTGATCTGTGTAGGGCTCTACTGTTGCACTGGTCCGGCTCTGGCCCATGACTTTGATCAGTGTAGTGATCCAGTGTCGCACTGGTCCGGTTCTGGCCCACCACACTGGCCAGTGTAGGGCTCTACTGTTGCACTTGTCCGGCTCTGGCCCACCACACCGGCCAGTGTAGGGCTCCACTGTAGCACTGGTCCGGTTCTGGTCCACCACACCGGCCAGTGTAGGGCTCCACTGTAGCACTGGTCCGGTTCTGGTCCACCACACTGGCCAGTGTAGGGCTCCACTGTAGCACTGGTCCACCACACCGGCCAGTGTAGGGCTCCACTGTAGCACTGGTCCGGTTCTGGTCCACCACACTGGCCAGTGTAGGGCTCCACTGTAGCACTGGTCCACCACACTGGCCAGTGTAGGGCTCCACTGTAGCACTGGTCCGGCTCTGGCCCACCACACTGGCCAGTGTAGGGCTCCACTGTAGCACTGGTCCACCACACCGGCCAGTGTAGGGCTCCACTGTAGCACTGGTCCGGTTCTGGTCCACCACACTGGCCAGTGTAGGGCTCCACTGTAGCACTGGTCCGGTTCTGGTCCACCACACTGGCCAGTGTAGGGCTCCACTGTAGCACTGGTCCACCACACCGGCCAGTGTAGGGCTCCACTGTAGCACTGGTCCGGTTCTGGTCCACCACACTGGCCAGTGTAGGGCTCCACTGTAGCACTGGTCCGGTTCTGGCCCATCACACTGGCCAGTGTAGGGCTCCACTGTAGCACTGGTCCGGCTCTGGTCCACCACACTGGCCAGTGTAGGGCTCCACTGTAGCACTGGTCCGGTTCTGGCCCACCACACTGGCCAGTGTATGGCCCTACTGTTGCACTGGTCCGGTTCTGGTCCACCACACCGGCCAGTGTAGTGATCCAGTGTCGCCCTGGCCAATCAGACCAGTGATCCGATTCTGACCCATCACAGTCTGAGGCACCACGACACAGCAGACCCTGATGACCAGGCCAGAGGAACATTTTCTGCACTAGCTGGGTTGCAGCAGCAGCTGTTCATTAGCACGCCGCTTGGCTCCTTGTTGTAGGGTGTGCAAAGCTTATAAGTAGACAGATTCATATCACAGCTTCGAAATCCCTCCAACCTCACCCCTTGTCAGCAGTCGGTTTGTCTTAGTATGCCACTCAAACAGTGTGCAAAGCAGAAATCGTGACATGGCGACTGTCATATCCAGTAGCACATTGTGACATGGCGGCTGTCATATTCAGCAACACATTGTGACATGGCGGCTGTCATATTCAGCAACACATTGTGACATGGCGGCTGTCATATTCAGCAACACATTGTGACATGGTGGCTGTCATATTCAGCAACACATTGTGACATGGCGGCTGTCATATTCAGCAACACATTGTGACATGGCGGCTGCCATAATCAGCAACACATTGTGACATGGCAGCTGCCATATTCAGCAACACATTGTGACTTGGTGGCTGTCATATTCAGTAGGCTGCCATATTCAGTAGGCTGCCATATTCAGCAACACATTGTGACATGG
This sequence comes from Ashinkailepas kermadecensis, assembly GCA_034440615.1. Classification (NCBI taxonomy): domain Eukaryota; kingdom Metazoa; phylum Arthropoda; class Thecostraca; family Neolepadidae; genus Ashinkailepas; species Ashinkailepas kermadecensis. The sequence goes on along the minus strand of JAOTOM010002586.1, from coordinate 46,503 downwards.
CGGCTGTCATATTCAGCAACACATTGTGACATGGCAGCTGCCATATTCAGCAACACATTGTGACATGGCAGCTGCCATATTCAGCAACACATTGTGACTTGGTGGCTGTCATATTCAGCAACACATTGTGACATGGCGGCTGTCATATTCAGTAGCACATCTGTGAGTGCATTCATCTTCAGTAGCCCATCTGTGAATGCATCAATATTCGGGTGGCACACGCAAATCGCATTTGTGTCTCACATTTGCACTACTTGGCAAATACGGACAGTCACATTCGTATCTCTTGGCTGTGGGAGGCTCGTATTGAGTTATCGTTAGTGCACCATTTCCTTTGTTTTGACTTCAGGCAAGCGGTATCGCGCTTTCGTGCATTTAGTGGTATCGCGAACCTCGTACGAAAGTGGTCGCGTTTCTCAAGGCACCAAAAGTCAAGGTTTGAGGACACTTCCAAGATATTGCTTTAACTTGTATGCCTTTCCAGCAGTCGTTTCGGCAACAAAACTATGCCAAGCGATGTTATATCTGTTTATTCCAGACGCATCCGGCGTATCAGTATTGGGCCATATTAGAACCGGCACCTCTGGCACTCATTACAAAACAGACGAAATTAAGTTAGGTTCAAAAACCTTCAGATGATTATCTTTCTTTGAAATAAGTGCACTTTTCATAATTGTCCCTTGAATTCGCTGTTTATTAATGCATAATAATGATATGCGGACTTAAAAGAAGAATCATCACGAAGTTATACGCGCAAGTATGGACAAGAACGGCTGTGTGAAGCGTGTTATCACAGAGCCTCTGTTTAGTCCGTCGGCTCTTCTACTGTTCACCTCCACACTATGCACGTAGTCAGAGATCTACAACTGGGTCGAGTATATCGCTTGTGCTAAAACTGAGCTATACATGTCACTGCCTGTCCTGGACGAAATATATAACCGTCGACGTTTGTGGGAGACGTTGCTGCACACATGTCGCTGTAATGTGCAGCTGCATGAAACGGAACGGACACAGACGTCATTGGCGCTGTTACGCGTTGCGAATACCATTGCTAATCATCTTGTGTGTTGCCATCCAGTTTCATCCATGAATGGCTACCATGGCTACCATCCATGGCTACCATCAGTTTCTTCACACCTCGCCACGCCGCCCAGACTGGCCGGACGTCTGTGTTTTGTGGCATAGTGTCGCAGGACAGCCGCGTATTTCCCGATTGTCAGTGTGTCCACACCTTGCCACGCCGCCTGGACTGACCGGACGTCGGTGTTCTGTGGTGCAGTGTCGCAGGGCAGCCGCGTGTGTCCCGACTGTCGTGTGTCCGCCCCGACGACCGACGTCTGTGTTCTGTGTGTGGTGTGGCGGGGGGGCCGCGTGTGTCCCGACTGTCAGTGTGTCCACGCTGCCCGGACTGACCGGACGTCGGTGTTCTGTGGTGCAGTGTCGCAGGACAGCCGCGTGTTCGGCAGTGAGGTGTTCAACGGGTTCCTGGTGTCGGCGCAGCTGGAGACGCAAAGCGCGGCCGCCGAGCAGGTGGCGCTCGACGTGTTCCTCCTCAACAACTACCGCGTCTCGGTCACCGTCAGCTCCACCCTGCAGACGGACGACGTGCTCGAGGTGGGTGGCGTCCGGTCGCGCGCCTCGAGGCCAGACTGGCTCGAATTAGTACGGAAGTGTCAAAGAACGTTATGCGAGCAATGATGTTTTTCCCATCTGGCATGGTAAAATTCTGCTTGAACCGAATCTTGGTCTGTTCGGCTGAATTGTGCGTTCTGGTTTGTTGATCCAGTATTAATTTCCAACTGTACTGAACTGATGTGCACACCGATGTGTCATCATTCACAACATCCCCACTGTATGGCAAGTTATGAAGTTATAGAAAGCCGTGTCTCCAAACAACATATAACTCGTGATTGGAACTGAAACAGCCACGCTGCGCTGAACGCCAAATGCAGTGGCTGCGTTATCTACATCTGGAGCGTGCCACGCTACAGTGAAAGCAATGCCAGTAGCTTTGTACCTCAATTATTTTCACTAGCCCAGAAACATACGAGAAATCATACCAATGTAGTAGGCCACTGATGACACCACAGTATCCTGAAATTCCGAATTTTAGCGGATGCCAATACTAAAGATAAACCTGTTTTGACCTAGAACAGAGTCTTACTGTGTAAATTGGTTTCTGCGAAATGTAACCACATTGAACAGTAATAAAATAACTATTTCACCACACCCTGTTTTTGTGGTTACATCATGCAAAAGTCTTGTTCACCTTTGTGGTTGATCAAATTTTGACGCCATTTGACACCTGCCATCTTATCAACTTTGTCGACCTAATGTCACGTTTTCGACGTAATACCAGGTTTTGACCGTCTTGGCCTGATACTATTAACTATGCGAAAAATACTTCCAGGATACTGCCGAGCCATGGCCCCCACTAGTTGAGCAAGTCCAGCGATTTCCGTTACGTACCGTAGCCGTATTGAATATTTGTTCCAATGCCGATCAGTATCGGCAAATATCAGCTTTAGAGCCCATGAGTAGACTGGAATTTTGCTGCAGGGTTTACATGATGCCAGGCGTTGGCTTTCATCTGGACAGTGTTCTTGAGGAAGTATTCAGAGTTGAACTGCAACAGTTCACAAGCCACCGGTATGCAAGTGGTTTGTTACCACCACGCGTGTGTGGGCGGCTCCAAAAGTAACTAATACATCCCGATGCAACGTAACCCGAAAGACCTGTTGGACGTATGGCGAGCGAGATCTAGAAAGTTACATTTGTGCAGAATTGGAAGTGTTGTGAAGTGTTCCAGATAATCGAAATCGTACCGTGGCATTTCACACAAAATATAGTAATTCAGTTGAGCCATTGATGTAGTTGACTGAGTGACTCAGCATGGCTTCAACATCTTCGCCTGCTACCCTTCACTATGTAAACAGTTAATTCCAGGACGCCAAGATGCATACAACTCTACATTCAGTTATCTGGTGCAATACACCAGTTTCATGCTCATATCTTCTGATTGCGCTGGTATGGCCGATTATTTTCTTATTTTCTTCCTACGTTTTCTTGCATAAATGCAAATTTGCTGAGGTCAGAAAAGAGAGTGCAGATGTGCGGGGAAGTGTTGTCTAGGACGAAGCTCTTGCACCTATGGTAGAGCGGGCAACAGGGAGTAACTTTTACGGAATTGGGTTACGTTTTCGTGAGCACGTTATGAAACCTTGGTCACGTGGTGGCAAAGTTACGAACCTCTCCGAAGCACAGTGACTGGGCGGGGCGGCCGCCCGAACTGACCTCTGGCAGTTGAAGTAAGACGCGCCGTTCGGCATCACTCGGGGTTACCCAGCATGTTGGGCCGATCATGTTTTGTTGGTTGGTTATTGGTTTTACGACACGTCGACCGTTGAGTCATGTAGCGTCGCCAATCTCTCACGCCGATTGGTCGCGGGCGAAGAGTAGCGACAGGTGAGACTCGAACCCACAACCTTTCGATTGTGAGACGAGCATCTTACCCCTAGACCACTCGTCCCCCGATCATGTTTTGTAACAACCACTGACTAATGTTTCTGATTAGGCTTCCTGTATTCTAGGTGTTCTGTGATTACATTCCCCATACACCAGAAAGAGTGCGTTGTGTTTTTAACTGAATTTCTAATTACCATGTGTGTTTGGAATCTGAGCATATATGACAGTTGACATGCACTTGGAATATTTGATAGCTGCTATGTCAGGCTAGAAAACACCCCCGGCTGTAGATGTGTGTCTGCTCTGATTCCAACTTGGTTGTGTTGTGCATACAATATACATTCGTGTTGAGCTACTGGTTTCTGAGCTGATGGCACTAGTGGCAGCCATGGCTGTAATGATTACAAGAGTAATTCGGATTGTCAGCCTCACCACTTTTGCAGCTGTTGATTTTCATGTGAGCTGCTTGTCATTAGCGAATGCTGTTACTAGCACGTACTGTACGCAAGTTGACTAACTCAGTGCACGAACGTTTTTCCAACGCTTCTTTTTGGCTGATTTGGATTGTGCCTTTTTCAGAAAGCATGTCAGCAGATTAACCTGCCTCCCCATCTAACGTACTATTTTGGCCTGTTCATGATGAAGAAGACGGAGGACAGCTACATAGGTAAGTTGTGTGCTGGTTGAGCTGTCTTGGGATGTGATGCGCATTATTTGAACCATGTACGGTTATGTTTTTTCCACTTCGATGTATTGCGGCATCTGTATTATATGTGAATTATCATAGAATATTTATGGTAGTTTGTACTCTAAAAACTAGTACGCAAACAGGTCGGCCTTGACGTGCCTGATTAGCTTTCTCTATGCTGATATTTGGTGAGACCACGGACCGCTGCCATACGGCAGCCCGCCAGAATATGTTGGAATGTTTCAACTGCATCCGCACAGTGACGGGCGGACACGGACGCGTCTGCACAGACACGGTCCCTTCCCAACCCACAGCGCAGTCAGCTGAGCTGACAGACGGGGCAGTCAGCTGAGCCTCGCATACACTCCCGCGTTAAATATGTGCGTCCGTTGTGCTGCAACACGTTGCTTCTGCTTAGTTTGATCACCGCTTGAGTATCACACCGTTGTGACGGTGACTGACGGCTTCACGATTGGCGCACTATTTGCATGTCATGAGCATTAAGTCAGGAGTAGAGTAAAGAAGCTATGCCTGCCGTGTATGTTCACTCAGAAGCTACCCATACAGACTATGTGTATATGGATTTTAATAATAATGATGATAATAATACTACTAATCGTGATAATAATAATAATATATGAATTGATAATAATTGAATACTCGGCCCATCTGTCACGAGTATTCCGTACGTTGCCATCAGCCCTGGGGTATTTGCTGTGGCGTCATTGAGTTGTCCGTCTCAAGATTCCTCGCCGGAGCTCACTAACAGCCCCGGTCCCAATGTCGACAGTCGTGCGGAGGTTCGCTAACAGCCCCGGTCCCAATGTCGACAGTCGTGCGGAAGCTGCACGACTTTGAGGCGCCCTTCATCTCGCTCAAGACGGCTGGACAGACGCCCGAACATCGCGTCGTCATGAGGAAAAAGTGAGCTTCCAGACCTGTCTGTATTTAGAAATACGGTGCCTCCATCGGACGACGTGGCATTGCGATACAATTAAGCATTCTGTGCTCTTATGAATGAGTTGATAGTTGTTTGAGTACGTTGACTCTTTGATTGGCCCCACACGCTACTCATTGCTCATCAATTAATCCTAGTTTATCATAAAATGATGTAGATGATGCCGTTTGATAATCGCTGTCATGTTTTAAGCACATTAGCGCTAGACAGCTTTTTCAGCTGCTCTTGATCTTTGTTTTGCCAGAGAATGGCTCAGAAGCTGCCGGTGCTTTTCACGACTGTCTTGCGTAGGACTGATTTGTAATGCATGATGTATCACCATTAATCGTGCTGTCGTACGCTGCAGCCATACTGAGGTATTCCAGGTGGCCTGTTGTCTACCTTAGGTGCCCTAAGTGTGCCATGTGTCTTGTCTGCATTTGATGCCGTAGGTGTCTTAGGTTTACTTTGGGTGTCCTGGGTATACCAAAGATGTCCTATTATCCACCTTTGGCGCTCCAACAAGGCTAGTTTCCAACCGTGAAGCAAACCTTGGAGTTGGTCAGTCTGAGTTGTTCTTGGGGTGGCCAGTCTAAGTTGTACCTGTGTTGGTCGGTTTAAGATGTGGCTAAGGTTTCCAGTTAATGGGTTATCACTTGGGTCTGTCGTCGACTTTCTGAGACTATGGTTATATCGCGTGTGTTTTACAATTATTAGTACACCATCTGCAATTCCTCTTGTGCTGGCGAGTTAGTGGGCTATCAGCCATTACTTTCCTGTGCTGATAAGTCACCGGGACACTCTGTAATATCCACATGTGTCGGACAGCTACTGGGACATGAGCTATGACGCCGACCTGCTGGACGACACGGTTGGCCGGAATCTGCTGTACGTGCAGACGGTGGCCGAGGTGGAGTGGGGCTGGATGTCGACCGACGCCGACATGAGGGCGCGGCTCACCATGCTGCAGGTATGTCGACGGCTGTCCGCTCGCCGGACCCCCTGCTCGACGCCTGCCGCTGTTGTGTTGCCATCGTGTCGAGCACCTGGCCTTCGTGTGGTGGCCGATTGTTTCTGATGGATGTGGTCGTGTTCAGTTGTGACGTGGCCTGCACTCCGCCGAATTGACTCACGACCTCGCGCAGGCCAAGGGCAACAAACGGGAGTACGTGTCGCTGGCGCAGACGCTGCCCTTCTACGGCTACATTCAGTTCGAGCCGTGCGAGTGCGACTTCCCGTCGGCCGGCACCCGCGCGCTCGTCTCCATCGGGAACAAGGAGCTCAATCTGCGGTTAGTCCGCCCCGGGCGGCATGTACACCGTCCCCTTGTCTCAACTAACTAACTCAGTCGTGTTTTGGTGATATTGTTATCATTGTCAGATATTTAGAAATCGTTGAGGGAGTATTGAGGAAAATACATTGGACTGGGACCAGACGGATCCAGTGATGACACGTTCTCGTCGAATAGAAAAGCTAGGCAGCGTCCGATAAATTTGGTCTCGGCTAGGGATTCGGAACTCCGGATAATCGTGGCAGGGTTGGTCATGAGAAGGCGTCTGCCGCAGCATTCCGATGGAGGACGGCAGCACCAAGACTGGCGTGCGCGAGGGCAGCTTCAAGGTGACGCGCATGCGCTGTTGGCGCATCTCCAGCGTGGAGGAGGAGGGCGGCGCCAGCGGTCCGCTGGAGCTCAGCTTCGAGTATCTGATGTCGCGCGACCAGATGAAGTGGATCCGCCTGGTGTCGCCGCACGCCGTGCTGATGACCGTGTGTCTGCAGTCGCTGGTCGAGGAGCTGCAGCGCCGCCGCAAGGGGCTCGGCATACCCAGGGTGGGTCCAGCTGCGCGGCGGCAGCGGCAACGGCTGGCTGGTGCGGTGCTGGCCAGCCAGACAGGCGGGCAACAGGCTGGCTGGTGCGGTGCTGGCCAGCCAGACAGGCGGGCAACAGGCTGGCTGGTGCGGTGCTGGCCAGCCAGACAGGCGGGCAACAGGCTGGCTGGTGCGGTGCTGGCCAGCCAGACAGGCGGGCAACAGGCTGGCTCAAGCTAGTTTTCATCGTCAATTTCGGTGGTTAACACATAGTTTATGCTTTTTTCATGTAAAATATATAATTTGTCACATGAATGAAAAGCTCTGTATATTTTCGATGAGTGTTTCCAGCTTAGAAAAACAGTCTGGGTGGCTCCAATTGAAGGTAAATTAAGTAAAAATAAAACTAAATTATTTTAATGTTGTAGCTGCATGCACGTCGCACAGCTTTATTGTTTGTATTTGTGCTACCTCGCGATACGTTTTCCACCGTTAGTTATGCCTAAACCCAGTGTTTCAGCAGTGCACAGTACAAGTGGCGAACAAGCCAAATATTGAACAAGGTCTAACAAATAATTGTTCCAACAACCATTCCACAGCATGTTCTATGTACATAGATGCGGGTTCGACGCCCCTTCCGAAAATCTTGGTGCTACTTCTTAATTTACCATTGCTATCTTCAGAATTATAGTTTACAAGTTGTCCTTTTAGGCAGTTGATGCGCCCCTAAACCCCAATAACAACAAGTTGTCCTTTTCAGCCTGGTGAAAAAGTTCACACTGTGAACTTCAATTATTTGACACGAGATGGCAGCCTCCAGCACGTGAATGCCCGCTCGGGAGCAGCTGAAGTTGAACACGTGGTAAGTAGCGGTATTGTGGGGTCTATTAATATTGGTGCTGATTATGACCAGAGTTGTGCTCGGCGCACCGCTAAGTTCGTGCTGAGGCCGTTTTAGTATTAGACGTTTTGCGACCAGTTGACCCAAGTCAAAGGAGATAGTTCATGCAGTACAGTAAAATGCACTATGACCCTAGCACAGATGAGTACCTTCGTATCTCCTTCCTTCACTATTCTGGTTCGTCGCTGGATGTTGGCGAAAACGTCTATAGAAAAACGGAAATAACAAACCCATGTCGCGTGGAGAACAAGTGTGTCGATAACCACGCATGCATCAGCTTTCTGTCTTCGTTGGGGGTGATTCCAGAACAAACCACCAAGACACACCCCAGATTGTTCGCCACACCCCATCTGCTTCGGACAAAATTTGGGATGCAGGGTTATATCGGTTCTGGGATCACGGTTTATATCGGTCCATCACGGTTCTGGGAATTTAGTTCCCTAGATGAAAAAGTCACGACATACGAGTCATCAAAAATGTAAGGTCATATGAAAGTACCAATGTACAAGAATTGTCTTTTCCATGACGACATTGATCATTCAAATGTACATATCATTTGAAACTGGAAGATCTGTGAGTCGCCCAAGGATTGTTGACAAGTGTCAAATGCATACGACACGTCTTGCATGTTGTCCATTGCATATGAATACGTTTGGTCCATATGCAACACCGTGGAATGAAGGTGACCGAAGAGTGGTGTATGCTGAATTCTACGTGTGGTTTATCTGTATAGCTCCCGCTATGCTGAATTTTACGTGTGTTTCATCTGTATAGCTCCCGCAGTCGTTTCCATGTGTTTGAAATTATCAGGATGGTATTCTGAAGCACAGACACTTGGTATTTTTGCCGAGTTCTGATCGCAGTGGTGTTGAGTTCGGCTGTGAATCTGTTCAGTGTCCGTGCGCTTCGCTACATCTCTCCATCGGTTCCCCTTTTCAGGACAGCGACACAGGCATCTCATTCCGCAAGCTGTCCAACAAGCTGTCGCTGCTCAGCCTGGTGGGCCGCATCAGCATGGCCTCCAACCGCACCGTCGAGAACAACGCCTTCGACGAGATCGGCGACGATGAGCTGTAGCTCCGGCCTGTCACTACAGTCTGTCACTACAGTCTGTCACTGCAGCCTGTCACTACAGCCTGTCACTGCAGTCTGTCACTACAGTCTGTCACTACAGCCTGTCACTACAGCCTGTCACTACAGCCTGTCACTACAGTCTGTCACTACAGTCTGTCACTACAGTCTGTCACTGCAGCCTGTCACTACAGCCTGTCACTACAGCCTGTCACTACAGTCTGTCACTGCAGCCTGTCACTGCAGTCTGTCACTACAGTCTGTCACTACAGTCTGTCACTACAGTCTGTCACTACAGTCTGTCACTACAGCCTGTCACTACAGTCTGTCACTACAGTCTGTCACTACAGTCTGTCACTGCAGCCTGTCACTGCAGCCTGTCACTACAGCCTGTCACTACAGCCCGTCACTACAGCCTGTCGCTGCAGCCTCGACGACCCGGCCCCGCGAGACGCGTGAGGCCGGTGCAGGCTGAAGCAGGCCGCTGAAAGCCGGTGGATGCCGATGGGTGCCGTTGGACAGAGGCGAAGTGCCCATCGGGAGAGACGGTCCCATGCGTGTGCTCGATGTTGTGAATGGCTTGGCTGTAACATGGGTAATCCAGTGTTTTGTGATCGCTACTTTATCCGAGAGTCAGGCTATGGTGTCCACCTTGTTCCATTTTCTTGTTTTCGGACCATGATGCGACTAATATCAAGAAGGCTTGCTTCAAGCCGTCGCGCTCCGACTGAATGCCTTGTTGGCAATCAAGCTCCCCCAATATGACAAGACTAGCAATTATGGTTGGTACTCGTGTTGCGTTACGGAATTGCAAACGTACTGAGGGTGACGCTCAGCCGGGTTCCGCGTGTTTCTGCCGGAACTGTGCAGCACGTCCCGGCTGAAGGTGGCACACGTCGTACCGTCGGTCAGCTGTGATGTCGCTGATGTGTGACCGCCGCCCGATGCGGCCGTGCAGACGGCGCACGGCCGCGGCGTGAACTCGCCGGTGACGCGTGCGTGTGTGTCGTGAGGAACGCCACCGGGCGCGGGATGTCGGCTCGGTTGTCGGCGAGGTCGCGGCAGGCCGAAGCTCACGCAGAACGGCAGCTCGCACTGAAAGCTTGATACGATCTTGCATGCTGCATAGGTCTAATGGTTTAGGGTAGACGTGACGGGGTGCCAACTCCCTCCCCTCTCTTTCCGGAGACGGGAAGCTTTACCGATGGCTCCTGATGAGGGGACGGCACATGTGTGTCGCTTTCGATGTGGGTGTGTATGTGCCTGGTGTATGCAGCTCAGCAGACTATTTGCATTTGGCGTGGCGTGTTTACCGTAGGCGAGCCCCTGACATCAAATAGCTGACAGTGTATTCGGGGCTCCCATACCCAGGTGCCAAAACACCCTCCTCACATTTACTTGTCTCACCCTGCTGGTAATGCTCCTTTTCATCAATTCGTTAAAAGCAGGTATGAATGAACTTTTTACCCAGATTACGCTGTCTGGTTTGCAAAGCTATGTTCTGGTAAGTTGGTATGCATTCATTTTGTAAGCGTGGATTGCTTAATATTAGCCATCGCGCTGTCTTGTCTAGAACTTTTTCTCGCTGTGTGTGATTGTGTATGTTTGTGTTCTTTTTATGTTTGTGCCCGCATGGCATTTTCTTGTCACATTCCGAGTTGTGCGTGCCGAATTTTCCAGGTTAGCGTACGATTGTATACCATGCGGCTGCCAAGTTTACGCAGCGTAAGCATCCTGGTCTGCTGAGAGTATCTTGTGGTTTTAGTCGTTGGTCATCTCTTGTAGTGTCTCGCATGGTATGAAATGATGTGGCTGGTTGCGAAACCACTGGTCACCTGTCGTACCACAGGTGGTATGCAGGTGATTAGGATATTTCCTGTGGTATGCCGGTCACCCTTCGTACCCCGTGAGGTCCTCTGAGCACCCCGTGTGATCCTCGTGTCACCTGTGGCGCCCCATGTGGTCCTCGGGTCACCTGTGGCGCCCCGTGTGATCCTCGGGTCACCTGTGACGATCCCCGCATCTGTGGGCCAGCGGGCCGTCCCAGCCACACATTCCGTCCCGCTCCCGCTCCCGCTCCCGCTCACCTGTCGGCTGGTGTCGCAGTGACACCACAGCGTGACGGTGTCGCGTCACACTGCGCGACCCGCTGCTCATCCGGACCGACCGCCGCACGGACCGATCGTGTGGGCCGGCGCAAGGCACCATGTTGGCCCGCTGTGCGCTCTGTCGAGTGTTGGCTGGTCGGCTGTTCGCTCTGTCGAGTGTTGGTCGGTCGGCTGTTCGCTCTGTCGAATGTTGGTCGGTCGGCTGTTAGCTCTGTCGAGTGTTGGCCGTCACAAGATACCATATTGGGCTGTTGTGCGCTCTGTCGAGTGTTGGCCGGTCGGCTGTTCGCTCTGTCGAGTGTTGGTCGGTCGGCTGTTCGCTCTGTCGAATGTTGGTCGGCCGGCTGTTCGCTCTGTCGAAAGTTCGTCTGTCGGCTACGCACTCTGTCAGGTGTTAGGCTCAGTGTCTCAGTCTCTCAGTGGCTATCCGTCTGTGCGCGGCAATGGCCATCGTCCGTTTTGAAGCGTCGCTGTTGTAACAGGATACGGCTGAGGGCCACATTATAATCTGGTGTCGGCTTTCCATGGCTGCCGGTGATTGGATGTGGAAGCGATGTGCACCTTTGTTTCTACGTGATAAACGTGGCGCACGTCCGCATCCTACTTGTATTGGTATTGGTGGTATTTAAGCAAAAATTGTCTGGGTCATGTACAGTGATGCAAGATGTCTATTGTGTGTGATAGCTCACATCGCTGAAAGATTAATATAATCATGTCGTTAGCCGACGTATCAGATATGCGATCGTCACGCAAGCGACGACCCTTGAATGTTATTCCGACAGCGTATCATAACCTCCACAGATCATAACCTCCACAGTTCATAACCTCCACAAATTCAATATACCCGAAGCGCTCGTAACCTCCACAGCTCACAACCTCCACAACTACGAAGCGCTCATAACCTCCACAGCTCACAACCTCCACAAGTCCGCAGCGTTCATAACCTCCACAACTCCAAGCGGTCGTAACCTCCACAACTGCGAAGCGTTCATAACCTCCACAGCTCGCAACCTCAACAGATTCAAGAACTCCACTATTTTCTAGAAGCATCACTTCAGATAGCTATCGCTAGGTAGCAGCACGGTCTAGGTCTTATAACAACGGATATTGAATGAATGTCATGCGATTGAACGTTGAAGTATATATCACAATATTTCTCACTAGATGGCAGGATGTGTCATTGAATATGCGTGTGGTGTGCGCACATTGTTAGTTTTCCAGACCTCGGGAACCGGCTGTCGTCCCGTGGGAAGCTGATATGCGGTGCAGTGGCGGATGCATAGCACGAACACACTGCTCAGACCGGTTTGTATCAGATTTCATGGCTAGCTTAAAATGGTCATTACATTGCGATTCTAACGCAATACTTGCATTTTTCGACTGGAATATGCCGGCTAGTCGTACCCTGGTAACGCCATTGATCAGCTGTCTGGGGAAGGGACGGAGAAAACGCAGCGTCTGTGGCGCGAAAGTGGGCGGATTTCTCACTAGATGGCAGGATGTGTCATTGAATATGCGTGTGGTGTGCGCGCATTGTTAGCTTTCCAGAACTCGGGAACCGGCTGTCGTCCCGTGGGAAGCTGATATGCGGCGCAGTGGCGGATGCATAGCACGAACACACCCGCTCAGACCTGTTTGTATCAGATTTCATGGCTAGCTTAAAATGTTCATTACATTGTGATTCTCACGCATACTTGCATTTTTCGACCGGAATATGCCGGCTTGTCGTAACCCTGGTAATAGTCGTACCCTGGAGGGCTGCCCATTACCATATATCGAAAGAACGATCACCTGTCAGACCTCCCCTCCGGTCTGACACCTGATCCCCTCGCGCCGGTTCGGCGGTCGGAGGGTGCCATGTTCCGTGGCGTGGTGGTTGTCGGTAGTACCGGGCTGCCTGCAGGCATGCCATTGACCAGCACGGCGTTAACACGCGCACTGGAGGGGGGGGGCGAAATCCGCCCACCCGTCTGGTTTTTCGTACATAAATGCAGATTTTACCGGTCGATATACGTGATTTTCTGCGTACCTGCTTAGAAATGACCGGCGCGTCGTTCAAGAAAATGGAAGAAAAAGAAAAATGGAAATCGGGCGAAAAGTTTTCAAGTTTCCGAACCACCTTTCCGAACCCTCAAGGAAAAAATTACTCATGTATTACTCATGTGCGATTATATTTGCGTACATCTAAAGCACCTCGGATTAATCAGCTCAGCAGTGGTGAAATTCTGCAGAATGCAGCCACGCTTTATGTCTTGCTACACTTTATGCGATAAAGTGAAAAGCTCCGGGCTATTTTCGTATAGTATCATTTCATTTTGTGGTCGGAAATTGGAGCTGAAGTTCAGATATTTCCTGTTTTAATTTTGTCTTGTAGTTATAGTGTCGGAACTTATGTGTGTGGTTCCGCAAAAAAATTGACATAATCCAGTAACATGGCACTACACATAGGGTTATATTCCGATCATAATGCTCGATGTTTCGGCTTTCATGTAGCAGGATAATAGTCGTAGACAAGCTTACGCATGTACGCTAGATAGTTTTAAACACGGTGCGACAGCCCGGGGAATGTTTGTTAAGGGTGGATTGCGGTAAAATAGTGCGTGCACACAGTGGCTCTGACATGTCATTTTAATTTGGGTTGGGGGATAGCAAAGGCGATCCCAAAAACCTGCTTGAGATGCAACCCAGAAAAATATGCAGAAATTCCATTTTATTTTCCGGTTTACATTGTCACGTATGCGGGGCCAGTTTTCATATATTACAGTGAGGCATTGGAAAAATAATAACTTATGTCAGTTGTTGAAGAAAACAATTAAATTTACATTTCGCACATGGCGTCACAAATCACACCTGGTGGCCAAGAGCGGGAGCTGGCCACAGCCGATCCGTGATTCCAACATCATTGGACACTGAAATTTAACCAGGGCGCGTAGCCCTCCAGTAGAGGTTGGCATTCCGAGGAAGAGCGTCAGGACCATCCCTGGGTTCGTTGAACCCTCATTGAACCATCTGTGGAAAATTTTGCTCTACAAGAAGAATCAACCTAAATGCAACATTCAAGAGGAGGGGCTGAGACAACGCCCGAACCGATGTCTTTTTCATTCTAAGTTGGATTTGTTGCCTTTGGGAGGGCAAATCTTGCTGCTGCCCCCCCCCCTCCCGGAATCTCGAGAGCTCTCCACCTATGTCCTCCAGTATTACATTTTAAGTCTATATGTATTCTTATATAGATGACTTAAATGAGCTCGCTGTGATCCAGGTAATTTGCACGTTCGTCCTGCATCATCTTTACAACTGAAATTATATATAATCGATATCTTGACGTGCGAGCCACGTAACATCGATTTAGAAAACGACACGTAACTATTCAAAACACTCGTTACAATTTCTTGCCGTTTTTTATTCGAGCTTTCACGACGCACAAACCCATTCCAAGTTATACGGGAAATTGCTCACCTGGATGTTTAGCGACAGCGAGAAGTGACCGAACGACACCCAGTCTTTGGGTTGAAAAACCAGCGCTCTACCCATGGGCTATCTTGTCTCCTTTTCGGGTCATATTCACTCGTATATTTCCAACACAGTTATGGCATAACATTGGTGAATACACACGACAGGCCACATTCGTCATGCACGTCCGCTCCGCTTCGCGGTGGTGCCTGCTTGGTGCAGCCATGGTGCCTGATCGGTGCAGCCGTGGTTCCCGCTTGGTGCGGGCACGGGATCGGCTGCAGCCGATCCCAGCCTGGGCCCGGGATCGGCTGGGCACACGTTTCTGTGACACCGTATAGCCTAATCTATGCTCACCTCGGCTTCTAACTATCAGTGCAACATCACTGAGTAGCCCGTCTTAGGTTATGCTAAGCTTCACATCTCTAGCTTTAGTCATTGTAATCGTGGGAAGCCTAACTCGCAGTTCCGGAGAGAGTGGAGGGTCATTCGCGTGTTAACATGTATGTGCAATGGAATAGAGAGAGGGAGGGGTCATTCGCCCCTCACCAGTTATTTTAAAATATTCCAAAGCCCAGAATCATTTGGATGTCATTCTTAGTTGACCTTAGAAAAATGGGCCTGGCGCAACGTAAAAAATCGATTACAAATATTGTTGGTTATTGACGTACAAAGCGAAACGCGTCGGACCAAATTGTGTGTGAAAAGTGACGATAAGGCATGCTTGGAAAATTTCGAAGAAGTACCTACATAACTCATTTTTATAAACTATATCAACTATGTTGGTAATTTCTAGGTGTGGTATGCTCCCCATCAAACGTGCACATCAGTTATAAAAATGACTCCAGAATGCACGAAAATTAGCATTAAAAAAAAATAGTTCGCCTCATGTAACCTATAACGAATTGAAGAAGTGTTATAAATCATCAAACAGCAGTATTTCCTAAAACCCTCAGCCGCCATTCAAGATTAGTGTTCCTATCTTTGTAAATGTATTGTACGACCATATTGTTAGTACTTCTTCGCTTTCTATGTCATGCTTATCCTTCTTGAACATTGTACGAACATGTCCTAGTATGATGCTGCATTTAGCTTGCGCATTGCCTGACCAGCACGTCTCAGAAATCCTCTGTTAGTTTGGAAGTTCGTCGTATTAGCGCTTTCGCTTGCCAGCTAATTCCTTCTGTGTTTTCTAGCTCTTCCAAACAGATACTGATCCGTTAAGAAGCAGAATGGAAAATTCCAACCCTCACAAAATTAGTCAGTATGCGTTGTATTGCAAAGTGTGCAAGTTTTGCAGCAGCTGACATGTGTTCGCAGACTTTGTTTCGTTTCTACCGACCCCTGGCGATTGCATTCCTGTTCAGGAAGTAAAACATCACACCGTTCGATCCGCAGTCAATTATGCGAGGAAAAAACGCAAACTTCCTAAATCTGTTTCTTCGAATTTTTGTCTGTCAATTCCCACGACTTCCGAATGGCCATAGAATACTACTGAAAGTAATGAAAAGAAAATACATATACACTAAATGATTAAAATAGATCCCCATCCCAAAAAAGATGACGGTATGCATAATCGTGATAAGTCATACCATTGGTTAACATGACCTCCCAGCATGCTATGAAACAGGTCTGCCTGGGCCCACTTCGCCCTCATGTATTATCCATCACCGGTGTGTGACGTATAAGCTGTTCACTAAGCTGTAGATGGAGATATCTTTCAACTCAAGGGTCATCTTTAGAAGCGGGCCCTCTGGATCGCCCAATCGAATCAAAAACTCCATAATTTGCAACACTGCATGGCCAGATTCTCATTTTTGGAAAGCTGTATGTTTTCAGCTTCATGTTTTCTCACCCAGAAACGGAGATCACGGGCCCAGCACACAGCATTGATTTCCAACATCCCCACCCACTCCTGGGGTCTCCGCCCGTGCACTGAACTGCAAACTGTATATTGATGAATGCACGGAACAGTCGGGAGGGACGAAGTAAGAGCAGGGAAAGGCTACTCTGTAGACGTTTCTAGGTACAGAAACAGAGATGGGATAGCATCGACTACTTTAGCAGTTATTTGCTAACGCCACTGTCATAAATCGTCTTTTATGTAGAGGATTCGAGAACTGTTTGTTGGGCGCGAGAGAGGCTGTGCTTAGCAAGCCATGGTTTTATGTTGTTAACTGTGAAGAACATACCTGGGAAATCCATCGTCCCTCTTCTCCCCGAACAACTTTGGACTTCCCAAGCATAGACAGGCCTAGAAAAAGGAAAAGGTGAGACATGTGCCCCCCCCCCCCCCACCAAAGTTGTGAGGACCAATGAAGCGTAATATTATTAAGGTGTCAGGCCGATATCATTTGTACATCGCAGTAATGATTGTGTCTGGGCCCCGTGTTGGTCGGTATTTGTCACCTCTCCATGGCTGAGTGTTTGTTTTTTGCTTTTCCTACACTTATGCTCCTAAGCACCGGGTGTCGTATGTGCACTTCGAGTCACCCGATGATCCGAGGAGGTGCGCCCGTGCGAATCAGTTTGTGTGAATTTGCTGCATTTCATTAGCTTTGCGTAGTTTGACGTTTTGGATCCCATGAACCAGCGAATCGCCAGTGGGAGGAAGAAATTTAGTCTCCGCAAATTATTTACCGTGCAGACCCTTCCCCAAACGTGTGAGCTTCGTTGGATTTGGCCAGCTGAGTTATGCCCAGCTCGAGAAAATCGTAGACGCATTGATATAAGTTTGATATGCAAGGTTCTTAGAGGAGCAGAAATGGTTATGAGTTTGATTTAGGTTTTATTTAATTTAATTCAATTTAAGCTCAGCACCACAGCCCTGGGTGAGAATATGGTGACACCACTGCCATAAACTAGCCAGCCATGATTCGTGGCATATGTCACCCCAATTTATGTATGGATATGACACCCCAATTTATGGTTAAATCAGCTTTCTCTCTTTCTGGTGACATCGCCAATGCCTCGGGAAGCGTCATTACTCGGTGTGATGGCAGGTATAGTATGAAAAGGTTACATTCCATCACGCACAGCAAGCCATTTCTTGGCTGCAGTACCCAGCCAATCTTACGAGGACAGTTATCACGCACAGGTCACATCGTAATGTAGCCTCTGCACAGAATAGCACACCACATTACCAGCTGCTCAGGAGGACGGAGCCAGCGAGGAATGGAGCGCAGAGCACAGGCCCGAACTGAGGCGAACACGACTCGAGAGCTGCCGGAGAAACTAAAATTTATATTTGCGGAGTTACACTAAAACTAAGAGAGCGCAACACATAAATAAACTATACAATTACGCCAAAGCGCCATGCGCTTTCTCGTAGCAATATTTATATGGTAGTTCATATAGTTCCCGAGATCAAACAGTTTGAAGTCGCTCAGTATATGGTACCATTATTTTTGCTAGTTTGGGACAAATATTTTGTAATGATGTAAAGCACTAGATGCCCATACATGCACATGCAAAACATCCCATGGCGCAGCCAGAAGCCTGAGGAGGGGTGGGTATCATTTGTTCCTTGCGGCTGATCTTCGCAGTTAGTGCCACAAACTGGGACGTAGCTAAGGGGGTGGCTGGGCCGGTCGCCCTATCCTTGAGATTCTGCGTGTCCCTGGCACTGCCGGAGGGCCCTGCTAGGGGCCCGTTCCTACTCCTCTACGTAGATAATTCCCTAGATCCCAGTGTAGGACAATCAAGTGAGTTCCACCGAGTTCCGCGGATATTTTGACACACAGCGATAACCCAATGCCTTCAAATCGTGGATCCAATGCCCAAAGTTGAGCATTTTTGCGCTAAATCCGTAAATTTCCGTTGTAGTTTGGATGTGCTGGAGCCGCGCGGCACATCAGTCAGCTGACAGCCCTCCGCGGCGGCCTTCCGCTGTCGCCACGGTGCATGAGATGGGTGTCAAATTAGCGGAGAGCGAGGCTCTGCTCAATATGAGACGGACGGGTCGGGTGACGGTGACAGCCTTGTCACCCGACCTGCGCATGTGGAGTATCCAGGTCACTGACGCACACCGGTGAGCTTCGTCAATTTGAAGCCACGGGTAGAATAGAGAGCATTATCTGTGCGGCGCTACACAAGTGTCCATCGTGTTGATCTGAGTAATATCGTGTTTGGTTCAGGCGAAAGAAACTCTTTGGGCATATTGAACAGGATGAGGGTATTATCAAGACGACAGTTAATATCTTAATTCGGATTTTGGACTGTAAAAGAGAATCACAACTATCGGGTGATAAATTGAAATAGTGCAAATGATACCTGCATAACGTCATAAGACACGAGCTGATTGAATCAGGTTGGACGGCACATGGAACGATATGTCCCAAAGCACGAAGATTGGCTGAATGGCACGTTGATGGACATACATAAGTGCCAACGAGTGGGCCGTTGACTTCAGCGGGGCGGGGACGTCCTGTCCGTGAGTTCTTCGAACTGAAGTCAACAGACGCGAAGAGAAACGTGACCGTTAACTGACCAACTGTTTGGCGATCACCCCCGAACGATTTTGGGGGCCCCAGCAGGATTTTTTTTGGAGTCTGGCGCAATTTTTTTCCGAACCCCGGCGGGATTCTTGGGGCCCCATAACTTCTCAGGAGGAGGGGCACCTCCCCCTATGCCCCCCTCGGTATGCCACTGATGACGTCCCACTCGTACTCAGCTGAGAGCCTTGTCGTCTCGAACTGTAGTGAAGAGGACTAAGTCACACACGCACACACACACCACACACCAGACAATGTAAGTTGAATATAGTGTTGGCGATTTCGGTGGGATCAGTTGACAGGTAACGTGACTAATTAGATATGTAGGTCATGTGTGATTTGCATGTCCACATACACACCTGTGTGCACACATACATGCTAATGTTGACATGAGTAGTGTTGCACGATGTATGCGAAATATAGATGCGGCCTTGCACGAATTGTCTGCTAAATTTAGGTACGATATTGATGTTAGGATAATTCATTTCTACTATAGTACTGTTACTACTATACACTGTATTAGCCGAGCCTTGATAAGTACAGCAATATCCTATTCATAGCCGCGATCAGCAGCTGCTGGAATCGACATCCGTCCGTGTATCAATTCACAAACAACCCTAATTGCGATGAATTATCCCCCCCCCCATTCTCACGGGCTACCAGTACTTGGTACGCCAAAATAGACAACATAATCGAACTCAGCGCACAGAAGAATCTCAGAAAACACTATATTGTCACATCTGGCAGGCGCTTCGAATTAAAAGCGACTTTGAAGGTGATCTGGCCCACTGTGTAATGCATTGATAGTAGCAACATCAAGAACAGTGGAAACCATAATTGACCATTTCTCTCTATAAACACACCTTTGTTCCTTGAAGTTATTGGTGCAGAACTACGGGGAGCAGTTGAGATTTGGTGAAGTGGTAGGGGAGGTTAATTAAGGGCGTTGCTAGGCAAACAATAGTTATTGATAGAAGTTGAAGTCTGTACCGCAAACGTTTTGTTCTTGCACATAAAGCGTAGCATGCACACATTTTATAAGTTACGGTTTTAAGTGCTATTGAAATTAATCATTTACGTGTGCTATCAATATATATTATTATCATGTATTAACAAAAATGACTTTGCATCCTACAATAAAGTTTTGTTCATGAATAAATGGTGACTTATAATATTAATGGCACAGATGTAACACATCGGCAAGGTAGTTTTAACGCCGTGGATGTTATAATGTCCCTTAGTGGACGTCGAGTCCCATCTGCTAGATACATTTTTCGTCAGGTAAAAGCTACCAAGACGTTTATATTTCATCCGGTATCTGGCAAGCACGATAGGGGAGGAGAGAGACGGCGGCCGGCAGACAAAGAAAGTGGTCTACCGAACAGGCATACAGAGGACATACACACATGACTCGTGACAGTACATTTGGAGGGAGCTCTTTGAGGTTCTGGCCTCCGGACACCACTCGCAACATGAAGACGAAGCGGAGGACCTGGCGTCCAGGGCGAGCCGTGGGTGTCCGGGCTCCACCTTGTTTGTGTAGGTAAATCGTGAAGCCAAAAGCTTCGAAAACCAGAGGGAAGAAAAACCAGACTGCTTGTAGACCTTGAAGGTGAAAAAAAAACAAGAGCGATCCAAAGGGCAGCCATCATTTTTTCCAACTTCGATCGGTCCCTGTCTGCTATTGTATGATAATCCATATGTTTGGGTCAGACGAGAGCTGAGAGGAGATTGGCGTTTGACTTGATCAAATCCGACTTCAACTGGCCATCTCGTGACTAACGCTTGGCGTGCCGGCAACGTGTCGACTGGAAAAACGGCTGAGGTTAAAGGTGGCTCCTGACCGCTTTCTGTACCTGTTATGGATATGTCACACTTCGACCACGTTCCAGGTGATATCGACAGGGGATAGCACACCATGGTCTCATCCTAAGGTTCTGTCCTAGGTGCGATCTATGGCTGGGATTATTTATTCTCCATTTTCAGGTTGATTTTTTACAAAAGAAGGATAAAGATCATTTGTCTTTAAAAAAATTAACTAAAGAATTAAGTCTCTTGAAGGTAAAGAGCTTCTAATCTTTCTATAACTAGGCACCCGATTGTAAAATGTATGTCATATTGGTAAGTAGCATGTGCGAGTGCAGCTTCATACACTTCGATTTTACCGAACTGTTTGATTGTTATAAATATGGCCTCATGACCTAGCTTTGAGGACAAAGTGGAGAAAAATGGCTAGTGATTCAGGTCGAAGTTACCAAAAATGAAATGTGTGTTAATTAAATTCAGGTAAAGACAATCATTGCTTGAATATCACAATGCTACATTGGGGCCCACTCATATTGTAGGAAACGTCTTCTTCGGGGATTGCCGAAGGAGATTGGCAGACACCCACAAAACATGAACATAATTGTTTTATGTTGATATGATGTCTGTGTCAGTCTACAGCTTTTACTTGTTATAAATAACATCATTGGCATCATTGCCACCATTACCATCACTATGATTATCCTACTCAAAAGAACTCTTGTAGATTCCAAATCGGTACAGATTTATACCCATCTAGAATCCTGTGCCAGTACCCGTGTGCTGCACCTGTGCGAACTTGCATGGTAACGGCAAACTGAGTTTTATGTGACGTGAAGCATGGTAGCATTCATTGGTGTCGATGTGTCGACAAAGAATTGTGGGGAAAGGAGATTCAGACCAAGATAACCCACCTCTATCCAAACCTGACTGGAATTGCGAATTGCAGTATTTTGCTTTCGGAAAGTTCATTTTGTGGGACTCTTCATGTATAAGTACACGGAACGTTGATAGCAGAGGCATTGGTCCCCCAACTTGAAATTGAGTAGCATAGGGGCCGATGTTAACCCTCACATTACGACGTTTCTGTGATAATGTCGTTCAAGAAGGGGTCAAGTCCACTCCATGATCCTCGGAACTAAGCATGCTAGGGTAAAAACGGCGTCCTAACGGCGTTGGAAAGTCTGTTCAACTTAAGGTTCGATAATGTTTTACAAACATCGTCAGGTTCCACATAGGGTTAGATTTGTACCTTCTGAATTATGGCGGTGGAGAGGGCAATTCTTGAATAATCGAATATGGAAGGGATATTTTCTTTCAAATATATATCAGTAGTTAAGTTTGCACTTTTCAATAAATCTAGAGCACTTTGTCACCGAACAATCCATGGTCAAACAGTACCATGCAACCGCCAAATTGAAAAATCAGATCATAATTGTTTGGAGAGGATAAAGTTATCGATGCCAAACATTCGAAAGCCAGTTGTTATTCCAACCCTGTATATCCAGACGAAAATCCCGACTGCCACATATTGGCGTCCGACTCGGCTCACATCTTGAGGAATGTGTCACACCACGTGACACATTCCTCGGCTCACATCGTGGTGAACGAGGAATGTGTCACACCACGTGAAAGCCAAGAGTGTTGGCTACCCCTTGGGCACAATTTCCGTGCGATCGAGTCAATGTGCTGCACGTGAGCGACACCGATGTGATTGGAGAACGGGTTGCGCCATTTTTTCATATTGCGTGTATGAAAATGAAGTTAGGAAAGAGCAGGGTTAGGTCAGATCAAATCAGGTCTGCTTTGGTAAGGCCATAAAGGTTAAGGACGACTATATAAAGTAACCAAATGCCCATATTAAGCAAAATAGAGCCACACATGGTTGTGATATATGTATGGCATGACCATTCTTCCGAGACAGAGTATATATAAAGAGCCATCTTACGCACAGGATTTGTAGTGTATATGTTTTATGTATCAGGCCGTATACCAATATTGACGAAGTATTTTAATCATCACCCAATCTCTGGTATCGGTCATATTTACATACGAACATGAGAAGCAGGGTATGGAGTGTAGGGCAAAAGGGCAGCGTAGGTCAATTTAATGGACAGGGTAGGATTAAATGAGGTCTGCTAGGGTTAGGTCGGGTCAGGTCATATTAGGTTAGGTTTGGTTAGGTTTGGCTAAGTTAGGTTAGGTTTGCTTAGGTTAGGTTAGGTTTGGTTTGGTTAGGCTAGGTTTCGTTAAGGTTCGGTTCGATTTGGTTAGATTTCGTTTAGGATTGGTTCGGTTTTCTTAGGTTTGGTTAGGTTAGGATTGGTTAGGTTAGGTTAGGTTTATTTAGGTTCGTTTAAGCTAGATTATGTTTGGTTATATTTGGTTATGTTTGGACAGGTTTGGCTAGGTTTGGTTAGGTCTGGTTAGGTCTGGCTAGGTTTGGTTAGGTTTAGTTTGGTTTGGTTAGGTTTGGTTAGGTTTAGTTAGGTTAGTTTAGGTTAGGCTAGGTTAGGCTAAGCTATGCTAGGCTAGGCCAGGTTAGGATGCGTACCCAATGATGAACGTAGTGGCTTGGATCGATTTTGAACAGACCAACATGGCAGTGGGGTTAGTGTGCATCTAGTAAATATATACAGCGGACACCAAAAAACTTGCACCGGGCCCGAAAGTTTGCGCCGGGGAACGCTAAAATCGCGCTGGTGTCAGATAAGTACAACGCGCCCTGTGAACTAACGCCAAACCCCCCAAATGTCGCACATGGGACCCAAAATTCCTGTCAGTAGTCGCATAAATTCTGGTCGAGGCATCAATAATTCCCTCGGGACTCCCACAAATTCGCGTCAATGTCCCCAAATAAGCACAGCGTGGCCCCAAAATCGCATCGGAAACCGACAAGAATCAAGCCAGAACCATCCAAAATAAACAGAGATTCCGAAAAAGATGTCCGAGCCAGGAAAATACGCTCTTTGGTCAAAACATGCCACCAGATGCCTTAACAAATCGCATACGGCACCGAAAAACATACCGGAGCTCGACAAATCGCGGCGGGACACCAAAAATGCCATCGAGGGCCCGAAAAATGAAGCCGTGGCTCAGACTTTACATAATTCAGAATAAGTCACCAAAACTGTCGAGCTCAGAAAACTGACGTCGGATTCTCCCGGAACCACGCGACTGGGCCCGAAAAGTCGAGACGGGATCCCGAGAAATTATACCGGGCCCCTAATATCGTGCTGGGGTCGCACAAATATGACCGAGGAACGCCAAATAAACACACGCGGAACCCTAAGAAACTGGAAGACGAAAATGCACTGGGCTCTTCAAAGCGTACCGAGTCTGGAAAAAGCGACATCCCTTAAAACACTCTTTGCTGCTCTAAATATACAAACGGGAGCTAAAAGAATCAAGACACAACAGGGCCCTCAAAGCACAGGGAGGTTTAATACAGCATGGAGGCCTCAAAAACTTCAAGTGCGAGAACAGTTATCAGAATCTCAGAATCCACCGAGAGGATTACGCGCACGTGATGCGACCTGACAAGGTCACATGAGGATATGAAGTGTGATGATATGCTATGGCCCTAAAAAATCGACATGATCCTAGAAATGGAACAAAAAGACCTGGCACTAAATGAACACTTCGGGGTCTGCGAAAACGCGCCAATACCTAAAAAATAGCATCGGTGCACAAAAAGCAACAAAGCTTTTTAAAAGAGTCGAGGTCACAAAGATGTGCCGGGCCCCTAGCAAAATTGGCCGGAGCCTTAACACGCGCACTGGAGGAGGGGGGCGAAATCCGCCCACGCCTCCGGTTTTTCGTACATAACTGCAGGTTTTACCGGTCGATATACGCGATGTTCTGCGTACCTGCTTAGAAATGACCGGCGCGTCGTTTAAAGCAAGAAAAATGGAAATCAACCGAAATATTTTCAAGTTAGGGGCCGTTAAAGTAAACAAAAAAATCCTAGCGCCAGACCACAAAAATCGGCGCTGATGCGCTTCCCGTATATTCGCAAAAGGGAAGTGTTCTTGGCAACACTAGCGACTTGTTTGATGTATATTGATATCCTATATAGTTTCAAGGTCATGTTAAATCACAGAGGTCAAGTCAGGTCAAGTTCATGACAGGTTAATGGAACCAAACTTGATCAACTGGAATGTTGTCATAAATGCACTACTGTATGTCATTTGTACTGATTGTGATTGCGTTTCCATACTTTATTCATGCACTTCATTCCTTTCTTCACGAAGCCGATTGCGCCGAACTGCTCGACGGAGCAGTCGGGCGGGTGGCCCGGTTCCGGTAACTGGAACAGGTAACTGACCTGATAAAGTGCTGCTATGTAGGTGACCTGAGGTCACATGTTGTGTCTAGCATCTGCATTGCATCATTAGTAATGTCCAAAACATCATTGATGCCCATTGTGGAGCATTTAAACACAATCACAGCGATCCATAACAATGACAAGCCAAGCCACGCAAAACAAGGAAATGTTTACAAATGTGAACACATTTGACCTTGCAGATATTGACCTAAGGTCATAAAATTTGCACACAATAGAGTTCACTATCGGATCCATCCACCCTGTGAATTTAGTTTCAGCAGCTTTAATAGGAGCCGAGATCTTAGGGGGAGCGGAATCGCCCCCCCCCCCCTCCAGTACGCGTAATTTTCAGAGGCCCTCCCGGGCGCGTGTTAAAACACACCCGAAGATAAAAAATCGGAAAGGTTAAAAAGAACACCTAACTAGAGACTCAGTTCGGTAGCCAATCTGGAAGCGTTGATATTTAATCAGGGGTGAGGTGCGTGAAAGCTAAGCGGTTATCCGGATGTCTTAGCCACCAAAAAACGTGGGAAGAAGAGAGCTAGTCATCGAATTGAATTCAGGATTGGCCCTTGCGGCTCTTAAGTCTGAACACGTTATGACTTTATGTGGTGCGGTGTGTTCTCTCTGTCAGCTATTTTGCACTGATTTGTTGGTCCCCCAAAATAAGGCTTTCATTCCGTTTCAGGCGGGTGCCACATGATGCAGTTGCAGCATTTCGTTTCAAGTGGCGGATATTCTAAAGTGCACGATGTGTACTACATAAATGTTTCAGGTGACTGATCACCAATGTGTTGGAGTTAGGCCCTGAGGACGAACACAATATCATGTACTATTATTTATTGCGTTTTTTCCCATCCTGTCCGCTTGCCAATCTTGCTCTCCCACACACCGGATCAAAGCATCTTCAACCAGCGATGACCCGTTTTTCCTTTTCTCATCCTCTCCAGCAACAATCATGATAATTATTTTGCCATGGACCAGCAAGTAAGCTTCGTTCTTGCTAGCAGCCAGTGCAAAATCGTAAGGTGAACGCTGCCTGGGAAGCATCTGTGGGCGAATAATAGGTACTAAGTATGGCTATATCTGGCAATCTAAACAAAATCAGACCCTTTCTCACCTTCACATTCTAGTAACTTGCCATGAAAATATGAAGGTGCGAAGAATGTCAAAGCGGAAGAACTCAACTCAATGAAGAACAATCTGAATTGTGCTAAAGTATCGATCGGTGAACTCACAATGACCCCCCGCTTCTTTCCGCCATTTCGAAATTTTCGTTTACGGGGTAATTTGCACACGCGTTCTATTCTTTCTCCTCATCAACATCGGTGAACAATGGGTGACATCTTAAAGACGTTTAGTACTATATCATAGAAACTAGGGCACACAATTTAGCCATTAGTGAGGCTGTAATGAGCTTGCACCCACCCCTACACACACGCACATAGCAGAAGTTGAAGACATTTTGTTTCAACAGTAATATTAATGCTTTCACTCGCACCAGGGAGATAAGCCTATTATTACAAAAGAATCCATCAGTCCAGAGTTCCAAGTCCAGCGAGAAGTGTGAATTTGAAAGTACTTTTGCTGTGATGATAGTTATTTTTCAGTATCGCATGTTGTTGTAAGCCATAGGCGCGCCCAGGGGCCTACCCCACTCCTTTAGCGGTCCCCATCTTAGCGGTAAAAGTTGTGTGTTTACTGTTAAAATTATCGGGTTATCTATCCAAAAGTGCTCAACCATGGTACTTTGCGAAATTCCTGGGTGCGTCACTGCTGTTGATCCTGACCCACCCACTTTTTTAGACGTTCCTACGCCTATGGTGACGAGGACACGAAAAGGCATCATATTGCGGCCGGATAGCATGTAAAGGTTATGCGATCATCCGCCACTGCGTGTCGCATTATTTTCCCACGCGTCGATACATTGCGGGCGAAAAACGAGCAAATGATATACGATCATCTGCCACTGCGCCACGCAATGCTTTCCCACGCGTCGATGCGCGGGCTTCCGAGCTCTATTCAATAGTATCATCCTGCCATCTTGCGACAAATATTGTTACCTATGGTTCAGCATTCAATCTCATGATTGTAATACCTAGACCGTGCTGCTACCTATCGATAGCTAACTGAAGTGATGCTTCTATAAAATAATGAAGTTCTTGAATCTGTGGAGGTTGCGAGCTGTGGAGGTTATGAACGCTTCGCAGTTGTGGAGGTTATGAGCTGTGGAGGTTATGAACGCTGCGGACTTGTGGAGGTTGTGAGCTGTGGAGGTTATGAGCGCTTCGCAGTTGTGGAGGTTACGAGCTGTGGAGGTTACGACCGCTTGGAGTTGTGGAGGTTGTGAGCTGTTGAGGTTATGACCTGTGGAGGTTACGAGCGCTTCGGGTATATTGAATTTGTGGAGGTTATGAACTGTGGAGGTTATGATACATCTCCCTGTTTCTCGATGAGGTGACCGGGAAGGGAACTGCTGCTCGGAGCGAAGCCGAGGGCACCAATGCTCTCTGAGGTCATCTCAGAGAGAAGCATTGCGCAATCAAGGCCACCATTTCGCAACTCGTTGCCACGACAACATCTATGCTTCAGTTTGTCACAATGATTGCGTCGTCACATACTGTTTTGCAGACAGCGGCACGATTTGTGTACAAAGGAATGCGGACATTGTTGCATATGTGCCTGCCCTCATTTGTGCCCTCGTCAAGGACACATATCGCTGTCGTGTATAGGCTATTACTATGTTTATAGGCTGTTGCTATTACTGTGAGTCAGATGCCCCACAAAGCCGGGAGCAGTCAAGCCGGCAACTTTTATTGAGACAGCATCGTGACTTCCAAGGCTTGCATCCACCACCGAAATCGATTTTGAGCATCATTACTATGCACGAATCGTCGATGTGGATGAAAATTGAGGAGGCGAGGGTACTCCGCAGAACCTCTCTTTCAACATATTTCATGGCATATGCGTTCTCGGCAAGGTTGATCACTTTATTGCTTGAAAAGAACAGAGACGGATCCAAGGTGTGTGTGTGTGAGGGGGGGCGAAGGGGTCAAACGCCCTCTCTCTCTCCTGGGGCGGGCGAGGGGCGGTTGAAGGATAAACTACTAACATTTGACTTCCTGAAGGAAATCGTCTACCTGTGAGCACTGTGAAGAGCTAAATCACTGAAATTTCGCACATGTATAAAGAAATGGTTGTAGCATGGCAATGGAATATGAATAGTCTTGGTCTATGGATCAGCCAAAGTTTTAGAAGGTTCTTGATTGGAGGGGGCGGGGGGTAGTGGAAGTCATTGCTTCTCAAAAACCTCGAGAAAGCGATGTAGATCTCACGAATTGCATTTTAAAAGAGCGCCTTGGAGGACAACCTCTGGCCTCTGCGCCTTTGGTACACTAACGGCACAACCCATAGATATGTTGTTTGCAAGTTTTATGGATTTGGACGGTTTGGAGATATAAATTCGGCAGGTCATGTCGTGGACGAAAATAGCGGCGAAAGCTTGGGAGCGTAAGCCGAAAACTTATGTCTTCTTCAAACAAACGTCTCTTCGAAAAAAAACTCGCGTTTGCGAGATGTTCGGGTTTGAACATCACCATGCTCCTCCTCTCCCCTTCACCTCAGTGAATACACCCATGACGATGCAAAATCTTTGCAAGCATTGTGCGTTACAAATCATATTTTAGGTGTCCAATTGCAACAATCAAACCAAAACGTACGCTTTCATAAATCCGGATGGCACATGTACCCCGAACATTTCTTAGTCCATGAGCGCATGGCAGTACAGGTGAATGTATCTCTTGAAATAACCACCATTGTAACAACACCATTCGTCTGTGTTGGGGTGGAGTGGAGGTGTGGGCTACATCACTCAACTAAATGGCCTTCAGGATGGAAGCTTGCTTGACCGGAGTATATGGCTTCGACTATACGAGGCCGCATGGAGCCACTATTGCGGTAAGATGTCCAGGAAGAATACTGCTGATATCGCCGCGAAATAGAATACTGTCAAACCAAGGATAGCTCAGCAAATGGAAGGAACGGGCCTGGGCTCCCAGGGTCTACGGCTAAGTCAGACAGTCAGCGGGTCGCCTTATCCGGAACGCTTGGACATAGAGGATTGCCCCCAGACTCGTGACGTCGCCAGGAAGTTTGAGCAGGACGGCCACTGGGGGGGATGACGTCCCTCCGCAAGCGACGGAGCGTTGAGCAGCTACAATAAGGCTGTGGGCTCGGGCAGCGATCTGCCAGCTTCACCACGAAGTCAATGCACATGCAATCCACTACAAGAACCGAAAATCTGCCCGCGTATTCACAACACTTGTTATTTACCATCAGCCGCACCCATGCGCAGTGCCATTTCATCCCCAATTGACTCGTTCCACATCAGCTTCCTCAAGGCGAGCACACAGCTTGGCGAGTGCGACCCATTCTGCTTGGCCGTCTCAACACGAGCAAAAAGTGAAGTGCCGTGTCGTCCATTCCTCATCCTGTTTGCGGAATGTGCCGTACTGTGTGCGAGGCTGGCGCTAAGTACCTACTTTGAAACTACATCAATAAGTAAACGGCCAATGTTAATCATCCTGGCGAAGCGACGTCACTCGCAAATTGCCAGCAGCTGTCGTGGAACACCACCACCGCCGATGGGCGAGCATACGGCGCCCATCGTGACGGTCAGCGGTCACTGCGGCGGTCGCCGCGGCTGCTGAGATGGTCGCCGCGGCTGCTGAGATGGTCGCTGTGGCTGCTGGGATGTTCACAGCGGCAGCTGCTGTGACAGTCGCTGTGATAGCTGCTGAGATGGTCACTGCGGATGCTGAGATGGTCGCTGCGGCTGCTGGGATGTTCACAGCGGCAGCTGCTGTGACAGTCGCTGTGATAGCTGCTGAGATGGTCACTGCGGATGCTGAGATTGTCGCTGCGGCTGCTGAGATGGTCACTGCGGCTGCTGTGACAGTCACTGCGGCAGCTGCTGTGACAGTCACTGCGGCAGCTGCTGTGACAGTCACTGCGGCAGCTGCTGTGACAGTTACTGCGGCAGCTGCTGTGACAGTTACTGCGGTAGCTGCTGTGACAGTCACTGCGGCAGCTGCTGTGACAGTCACTGCGGCAGCTGCTGTGACAGTCACTGCGGCAGCTGCTGTGACAGTTACTGCGGCAGCTGCTGTGACAGTTACTGCGGTAGCTGCTGTGACAGTCACTGCGGCAGCTGCTGTGACAGTCACTGCGGCAGCTGCTGTGACAGTCACTGCGGCAGCTGCTGTGACAGTCACTGCGGCTGCTGCTGTGACGGTCACCGCGCCTGTCACCGGCGCGACTGCCGGGTGCCGCCGTCCCAACAAGTGTAAGCCGGCGGCGGCCATCCGCGTGCGTTCCGGCTCGGAGAGTGTGATCCACAGCGGCGCCTGGTCCTCTGCCAACGGTCTGTGGATATGGCCGAGGTTGTTCGGCAGTGGGCGGGACCATCACCAGGCTGTAGATATAGGATGAGACTGGTGCGGGCAGCAATGCAATTAGTAATGAAGGCCAGTCGAAGATGAGTAAGTACTGAAAAGACAGACCGGGGTATTCCCGGCTAGCCATAAAAATGATGTTCTTCAATACGAGGCTGACGAATTGAATTACATCACTTGCAAAGGGATGTGACATGACCCTAATATATCTGACAAATTCGGTAGGTATATATTTAACGCGATGGGTTGCTGCCAGTCAAACGAAAATGATGAACATGAATATGATGACTTCGTAACCTTGTGGTGTTGCCCGTTAATGCGCATAAATAATCATTTGCGTAGGGCCTATGAAGCCACACCCCAACTGCATTTGTAAAAAGTGTGGCTTCAAATAGTGCTGGTGAACTTGCAATGCTGATGCTAGTTGACTGATAATTCTACCGGGAGAGTCCCCCATTTTAATCTGTCAAATTATTAGAGGCTCTAGCAAGCATCAGACCAACAAGGGACCATCCATAAGGTCGGAAGCTGTACCTATGCCTACATCAGGCTGAATGTATTATACTCTGCGAAATATATAGTTAATAATTTTAATTAGGCCAACATTGGACATGCTTTCGCTGCCCGTTGTGTCGAAATCTCACTTGGGATTAATTTGCGCCGAGAGTTGCCAAAGGATATAGCACATAAACATGTTTTGATGCGAGTCCATTCGACGGTGGCGCCATGCTGCCAGCAGTGACGTCATTGCTAGCGGGGTCAGTGACGCCGCAGCAATATACAAATTTCCGTATGAGCAACAGGCTTCCACTGCTGGCTTCCATACTAAACAACAGGCGCCGAGCGTCTGGCTTCCGCCGCGCGGCTGGTCAGTCAGAGTCTGCATAGTGATGGTCTCCCGTCGCGCGGCTGGTCAGTCAGAGTCTGCATAGTGATGGTCTCCCGCCGCGCGGCTGGTCAGTCAGAGTCTGCATAGTGATGGTCTCCCGCCGCGCGGCTGGTCAGTCAGAGTCTGCATAGTGATGGTCTCCCGCCGCGCGGCTGGTCAGTCAGAGTCTGCATAGTGATGGTCTCCCGCCGCGCGGCTGGTCAGTCAGAGTCTGCATAGTGATGGTTTCCCGCCGCGCGGCTGGTCGGGCGTCCACCGAGGAACGGCTGGGCCCTCGGCGGCGGCAATGTGCCCTCACTGTGCTGCTGACCTCAGCAGCTCCAGAGAGGTCAAGTTCGCCGCACGAGCAGATGGAGCTGCTTCGGCCTTGATCTCTCGGCGCGTCTATGATGACGCATTGGCCTGACGACTGACCGACAGGTGATGCCAGGTGATGACAGGTGATGCCAGGTGATGACAGGTGATGACAGGTGATGCCAGGTGATGCCAGGTGATGCCAGGTGATGCCAGGTGATGCCAGGTGATGACAGGTGATGCCAGGTGATGCCAGGTGATGCCAGGTGATGCCAGGTGATGACAGGTGATGCCAGGTGATGACAGGTGATGACAGGTGATGCCAGGTGATGACAGGTGATGCCAGGTGATGACAGGTGATGCCAGGTGATGACTGACAGGCAGTCGGTTATCGCATCGTGGCATCGTTGGCATCATGCCCGCAGACGCTTCCTAAACATTGTTGCGGGTGTCGAATTAGATTGTGCGCCGATTTGATTAAGTGTGCGCCGAAGAACCCCCATGGCTTACCTCGTAAAGTTTTGTGGATTGTCATGCCGAGATTCGCCAAAGAGATAGAAAACCCCACCTCAGTTAATGTACACTTAGTTGTCCGCCTCCTGTCTATGGCAATATATTTCAAAGGGCTCCAACATACAGCGCATGGTATGCACGGTTCTCAGCAAAAGTAATCTTTGGTACAATGCTCCAAGCTAATATTATGTTGTAATTTCGTAACTAGTTACTATGTAACGTTGAGACTGCTCAAGACAAACCGCCTCAACGTTTTACACAATTATTTTCTTGTTTTTCGTCTTTTGCTGCCCCGTTCTTAATGTATATTTGCAAAGACATAAATTGTAGGTCCGTCAATGGTTTCTAAGGCGCCTTCCCGGGTTTCGTGGACCGTGACACCTGATAGCACCAACAAATGGCTTTGCTGACAGCTACAGCTTATGCACCTGCATTGAGGCCCGGTCAGAGGCTATATTCATAGTAGGGTTGACCGTCCGATGAGCTTGCAGCTGGTGGCTCCAGCGTCGCTTGAGCGATCGGTATCGGCAACGTAAGAAAGCCTGAGATGTATTATGTAATATGAAAGGAAACATAATGAGTTTTTGGTGGAACCTGGACATACCGATTATACTAAGTGTATGATCAGTTGACCAAAAGGTTAAAGATTATGTCATGCAGGAGATATTCACGCACATTAAAAAATTACCATGTACACGTCAGCCTACCAGGCTCTGCTTAATCTGCGCACCTTAAGAGACCGGTCGCTACCGCGTCATCGTGGGTGTTCTTGAGACTATTTATGTGCTTCAGAAATGTTATATTAGAGAGCCACTACTGACTTTAGTCGAAACATTCTTTGTTATGTTGGCATATACTATAGGTTTAGAGTCAAGTGAAGTATTCCGTTAATGGGCCAGGCGAATCCGAGTCCATAAGGTTAAATATCATACACTGCAACATTATAGCATGCTTTAAACCGCGACGGCATTCGACATTGCGCCACCTTCGACGGCGCGCGGTGTTGGGGGGGGGGGGGGGGCGAATCCTTGGTCTGTTGCCGTTTGCTCAGGAAGAGAAAATAAGAACAAAAGCTTAAAGCGTGTAGCATGTTGCGAAATCTCGCGATTGATACCAAGCATAGTCCTTTAGCTCGGTGGTTGATATCCGGAGTGGGGCCAGAGTCAAGTAGTGGCTCAACTTGAGATATTTCGGTTTGTCTCGGAATAAAAAATAAGCTTCATGTGCGTGCACGAAATGCATTCAAACGTTTTCCTTTGGATCTCGCAAGTCTAACGACACATCGTACATTGCGTTCAGACCCATGGAAAAGTTGCCAGACAAGGTGAAAGCATCATCCACATGTCTCAAATTTATCCGCAATACTTATTATTAACTTCCACATAGTAAACATGAACGCTTCATAAAAATCCAGGACCCAAGACACCTCTGGCGCGGTCCTAAGTCCGATAAAGGCTTTCCAAAGTCCAACTAGGTCAATGACTTCAGTTGAGCCTCAATGGGTCACTGACCTATGTTAACATGTTCTAGTTTCCAAATAGCCCCAGAGATCCAACATTCATCACTTATTCATATGACGTAACCGAAAACCACAGATGACAGCGACTTGTCTGAAAAGCGATCGGAGGTGAAGTCACAATGCATGTTATAGCTCCGCGGTCAAATTCATCACATGACCTCGGGATGTTTGCACCAAAGAATGCCAAAGAGGTGTCCAAATAGCTAGGCAAAATTTGGTGGCGACCATCTACGTTCTTCGAACGCGACTTTAAAAAAGTGCTCAAAAGCGGCATCTGCACCAAATCCTTCCTGTGCCACCGAGTGTCGCCGGCGCTCGGACGCCGGCAGAGGACATTGTTTTGGCAGGTTCTGAACAATTTGCATGTGTGCATGAGATAATACAGATCATCAACTTATTGCTATGTAAATAGCACAAAGATCGACATAGGACAAAACTTCCACGTGTGGAAGCCTCCATTTCTTCGTAACCTTCATTTATTAACGCTTAGAAACATGACGCTGAAGTGGCAGCCTGTGTTGTCTAGCTGGATAAATATAACCGCGGTCGTCTTCTTCTCATACTTCATGTGTCTGCAAGACGCCCACGACCACATGGTTGCACGAGATTGCTGGAATTACTGCGAAAGCTTACTGTCGTGAATAAATGTACGCTGTTCATATCTGGAGTCCACGTCATTATCAATCTAAATTACAATGTAATGAGGGTAGCGGCTGCATATTGTTCCTTAAATTAACTGTACTGGTGGATCAATATGACCGTCGTAGTCCAGGCAGCCTAAAGCTTAAATCACTAACTGTACTACTGGAGCAATATGACGGTAGCAGTCCAGGCAGCCCAAAGCTCAAATAACCAACTATACTACTGGAGAAATTCGATCGTAGCAGTCCAGACAGCCTAAAGGTCAAATAACTAACTGTACTACTGGAGCAATATGACCGTACAAATATATGCACGTTCAAGTTCAAATAACTAACTAATACTGGAGGCACTTTAAAGGCTCAATTTGACCTGAATCTCCGATTTTGGACAAAGTAAAAGTAGTGGGGCTGGGTTGCATCTAATATGTAGCTTTGAAGTCTTTTAATGTGTTACACAAGGTAACGCGATCCACGTGATAGGGCATACTGTAAGCGGTCATTTATACCGCGAGCGTATAGAATGGAAGAGCGGATGCCACCCTTCTGAAGTTTTCCGAAAGTAACGCAAGATGGAGCCGTCGAGTGGTTCCGGGTTTTCGCGCAGTTCACCGGGCATCCTGTCCGCAACCTTTGGTGGAAAGGTTGTTCAGAGATCATGCCAGGTCATGGAGTTCTGACGTCATATGCGATAAAATCTGTACCCGTTTTCGACAAAATCGTTCCTTTCGCACTCTTTTCCATGCGGTAATAGCACACAAAGGTAGTGTTTAGTGTTTTTGGGGCACGTTGTAATTATACGAATATGTTGGCATAGGTCAGTCACCTATTCAAGGTCACTGATCGATGATTATGTTGTCACCGACCTCGTCACTGACAATTACATCAGTCACCGATCACGAAGGCTGGCCTCGAATTATTGTGGATGACCTTTGTTTGCTTCCATGCTTCTATTCATGCATTTGCATCGTGTTTGACTATTAATTGACCTTCACGATCAGGCTACATCTCCAATCTCCACAAACATAGACAGTTCATTTGCCGCGTGCAGCCAAGCTATGAGTGACATGGTGACAACTAAAGCATAGCTTTTTAACCGGAGTAGTCCTTCGCGTCTTAAATCCTGACAACATTTTACACTGTCACACCTGGATGCATGGCACCAGCTCGGACTGAAGCACTTGGTCAGGGAGCACACAAAGGAAGAAGCCACGCTGGCTCTCGTGCTCACCCGGCGGCTGCTGGTCCGTGTAGACATCCGGCACTGCCTGCTGGACACTGACCACATGGAGCTGGTGGTCCGGCACTGCCTGCTGGACGCTGACCACATGGAGTTAGTGGTCCGGCACTGCCTGCTGGACACTGACCACATGGAGTTGGTGGTCCGGCACTGCCTGCTGGACGCTGACCACATGGAGTTGGTGGTCCGGCACTGCCTGCTGGTCACTGACCACATGGAGTTGGTGGTCCGGCACTGCCTGCTGGACACTGACCACATGGAGTTGGTGGTCCGGCACTGCTGCTGGTCACTGACCCCATGGAGTTGGTGGTCCGGCACTGCCTGCTGGACACTGACCACATGGAGTTGGTGGTCCGGCATTGCCTGCTGGTCACTGACCACATGGAGTTGGTGGTCCGGCACTGCCTGCTGGTCACTGACCACATGGAGTTGGTGGTCCGGCACTGCCTGCTGGACGCTGACCACATGGAGTTGGTGGTCCGGCACTGCCTGCTGGACACTGACCACATGGAGTTGGTGGTCCGGCACTGCCTGCTGGACACTGACCACATGGAGTTGGTGGTCCGGCACTGCCTGCTGGTCACTGATCACATGGAGTTGGTGGTCCGGCACTGCCTGCTGGTCACTGATCACATGGAGTTGGTGGTCCGGCACTGCCTGCTGGTCACTGACCACATGGAGTTGGTGGCTGCTGACGTCCGGCACTGCCTGCTGGACACTGGCCACATGGAGTTGGTGGTCCGGCACTGCCTGCTGGTCACTGACCACATGGAGTTGGTGGTCCGGCACTGCTGCTGGTCACTGACCACATGGAGTTGGTGGTCCGGCACTGCCTGCTGGACACTGACCACATGAAGTTGGTGGTCCGGCACTGCCTGCTGGTCACTGACCCCATGGAGTTGGTGGTCCGGCACTGCCTGCTGGTCACTGACCACATGGAGTTGGTGGTCCGGCACTGCCTGCTGGTCACTGACCACATGGAGTTGGTGGTCCGGCACTGTCTGCTGGACACGGACCCCATGGAGTTGGTGGCTGCTGACGTTCGACACTGCCTGCTGGTCACTGACCACATGGAGTTGGTGGTCCGGCACTGCCTGCTGGTCACTGACCACATGGAGTTGGTGGCTGCTGCCAGAGTGACTGGGAGCCGTCCACCAGTGGCAACACGCCGGTCCATTTATGATGATAAAGAGTCAAAGAGCAATTTTGATGTTTTGCGTGTGAAATTACGAAATGTGCTGTTTCCAAGTGGATGTCTTAGAATAAGTATGTTTAATATTTGTAGGGTCTGACTGGTGATTTTATAATTAATCCCAAACGCCGTTAGTCTTATCTGAAACGCGTAGCTAACAAATCGTGCACATCTCCTGCCCTGCATGGTTGTAGCAGTGTTAATATCGATGATGATCTTGAGCGCGCATTGATCCTTAGCGGGGCCTTTGTTGCTACGTTTGCGGACCTCTCAGTGAGGAAGTACTCGACTGCACCGGTCCACGGTCTCGACACATTGTCGCATCCACATATATCCGAGGTCGTATGAGCAACTGTGCTGGTCCATCGACCCTCGCTAAACGTGCGCGGCGAGCGACATCATCGCACACATGCATGACTGTCTAGTGTGCCAACGAGCTGATACTCTTACAAAGTTATATGATGTGGCGGCGAGCCAGCATAACGGCAATTTTAAAAAGGTAACAAAAGTAGCGGGCTATTGCAGATCGGTATCACTTTCCGGTTTACTTAAGGAACATCTCGAAACAAACGTTCATGCCAATTAATTTAGCCACGTTTCAACAGTACTGCAGTATGCACCACCAGAACGGCTTCATTTCATGGAGGTCGCGCTGCACAAAATCAGCTACACTCTGCATGGGACGCTAAATGAGGTGAACACAATACGGTTGCCATACACAGATATTATTCGGCCGCATTTCCGAGTGTCAACACAAAGCTTCTCACTTCCACATCAGACAATCCTGCCACTTGAAGGACATTGCAATTAGACGGTTTGCCTTTGATCTGTCCGATGGGCCTCAGCTGGCCATTGTGAACGACAGCACATTCGACTAGACGCCGGCTACGTCTGACGCCTCAGAATGATTCCTCCTGGCTCCACTCCAATTTTACATTTGTATCAGAGACTTGCCAAAATCCATCCACCCCGGCGGCTTGCTCCACGCTGACGACACCAAAGCCTCCCGAACAAACAAGTCTGCGGGCGACGGACTGCAGCTGCTAGAGGACCTGCATAGTCACGCCTTTCCGTCGATTGGGAGCTGTCATACAGTTCTAGCAAACGTAAGGCGTTCACGATGACCCTCAAGCGTGTGTCCGTCCACGAGATATTACAAAATCAGCAATACGGAATTGTAAAAGTCGAAGAACTTCGATATTTGGGTGCGTTGCCGAATCCGAAATGCCGAATGCCGAATCCGAAACAACCCTGTTCGTCCCACGTCGGCAATACACTAAGCTGAGCGAGCAGGCGCTGAGATGGCTCATAAAATCCCGCCAAACCGGATGAGACAATTCGAAACTTAATCAAGGCGCATTGACTGCAGCATGTTTCGCGAACGTTCCATATCACAGAGCACGGTGGTGTCGTGTGGACGGCCGTGGACATATCACACACCATGCGGATAGATCGTGTACAACACACACACTTCTTATTTAGCTCCTGCACCATGCACCTTTCGGCTCCGCGCGGTCGATTTCATATGATAACTGCCAACACAGTATCCACATTTCATCATCAGCCTCAGTACGAGCACGGTCCGATCTCCTGCTCATCATGAGTGAAATGCAAGGTCAAACTGACTCATCACCCTCTTTCCTGCTTCTCTCTACGTGCTCCCCAGTTGTGGGTCCGCACACAGGATATATTTGCAATTCCGAGGGGTCGCGTAAACGTGATGCGGTCGGGGCTGTCTTGCGGAAGTCCGCGATTGGCCGATAATTTTTTTTCTCGCCAGGATACTACAGCATACCTGTTGACTGTCGCGCTAGCCTCATGCAAAATCTTGCCGATACACTATGTTTTACTTCGATGGTATGTACGATACGCTTCCCAATTTAACACGCGCACTGGAGGGGGGGCGAAATCCGCCCACCCCTCCGGATTTTTCGCAAATAATTGCAGATTTTACCGGTCGATATACGCGATTTTCGGTGTACCTGCTTAGAAATGAACGGCACGTCGTTTAAAGCAAGAAAAATGGAAATCGGCCGAAAATGTTTCAAGTTAGGGGTCGCTAAAGTAAAAAAATGTTATAGCGCCAGACCACAAAAATCGGCGCTGATGCGCTTCCAGTATACTGACAAAAGGTTAGTGTTCTAGGCAACACTAGCGACTTGTTTGATGCATATTGATATGCTGTATAGTTTCAAGGTCATGTTAGGTCACCAAGGTCAAGTCAGGTCAAGTTCATGACAGGTTAATGGAACCAAACTTGATCAACTGGAATGTTGCTATAAATGCACTACTGGTTGTCATTTGTACTGTTTGTCATTGCCTTTCCATACTTTATTCATGTACTTCACTCCCTTCTTCACGAAGCCTATTGCTCCGAGCTGCCCGACGGAGCAGTCGGGCGGGCGGCCGGTTCCGGTAACTGGAACAGGTAACTGACCTGATAAAGTGGTGCTATATAGGTGACCTGAGGTCAAATGTTGGGTCTAGCATCTGCATTGCATCATTAGTAATGTCCAAAACATCATTGATGCCCATTTTTGAGCATTTAAACACAATCACAGCGATCCATAACGATGACAAGCCAAGCCACGCAAAACCGGAAAATGTTGTCAATCTGACCTCATTTGACCTTGAAGATATTGACCTAAGGTCACGAAAATTGCACACGATAGACTTCACTACCGTGCCCATCCACCCTGCGAATTTCGTTCCTCCAGCTTTACTAGGAGCCGAGATCTTAGGGGGGGCGGAATCCGTCCCCCCCCTCCAGTGCGCGTAATTCTCAGAGGCCCTCCAGGGCGCGTGTTAACGTGTTGCCGTGTCTTGGTTGTATGTGTATCTGGTACGTTTACTTGGATGGTACGACCGTACGAGACGCGTCCTGATCTGGCGTGTTGCTGTACCTTCGGTTTAGATGTATCTGGTACGCTTACTCGGATGATACTAGATGTGTCCCAATATAGCGCGTTGCGGTGTCTTGGTTTTTAAGTGCATCTGGTACTCTTACTGGGATGGTAATTGACGAATTCCCAATCTAACGTGTTTTCGTGTCTTGGTTTTTAAGTGCATCTGGTACGTTTACAGGAATGCTACTAGACGCGCCCAAGTCTAGCAGGTTGCCTCATCTTGGCTTTACGTGTATCTGGTACGTTTACTGGGATGGTACTAGACTCGTCCCAATGTAGCGTGTTGATGTGTGTTGTTTTTAGGTGTATTGGGTACGCTTACACAACTTTTGTGACTTATCAAACTTCGATTGTGACCTCATATGTTTGTATGCGATTACTCGCAGATGTGGGAGGGGTAAGCCAATGGCTTCAACATGTGCTTTGCACCGTTTTTTTCTCATCGATTTGCTTTCATCACATCCACGATTGTGTTTATCTGTATGACATTATAATCACCAACCAGCGCATTGCACTGTTCGATCCTCCGACCTCATATGCTAATGGACCTCGTCCCGTTGATGGTACGTGAATAAATGAGCACATGAATATACGACGGATCAGATCACGACATGGTAATGGCCTCACAAATAACAACTTTGATAATATTTCTCAAGATACAATTTTGAAGTGCCCTGGAATAGTATTGGACGCGGAATTCGACTTCAGGGACTGAAAACCTCATGATAATTACACCCGCCATAGGAACAGACTATCGGAGGTTAAGTAAATGATCCCCAATTACCTTACAGCGCTCGATGGCAAAAGTGACGAAATGAATGCTATTGTCAACTACTTTAAAATACCGAACATCGCACATTTGAATTCATGATACATTAATTAGCTGTTGAGAAGTCCGCAATGGCAGTGACAAAATGACCCGAGATGATTCATTTTATGATGATATCACTCCGTGATTTGAATTATATGGGCGGATGGTGGGAATGTGTTCACGAAGGCTTCGAATGGATTCCATTTGCCATGCAAACTCCGAGCGAAATCATTTGGCGGAGTTCCAAACAAAAACCGTCAGGGCAGTTGAATCACCACCTCACGAAACGAGGTAAATTTCCACATATCGAAATCGCGTCTTCAGTCATATGGCACCCAATACAAACTGACATCCAATACAGACTGGCCGTATTTGCTATCCACAGTTCGTCAGCATTGTGCATTGTGCGTTCATGCTGTGCCACATTGTCATGTGCATGGAGACGACACTTGTTTCTTCTACCTCTTCAAGACGTTAAACCTTCCTCTGTTGCAAAATAGCAGAATTCCGAATTAGCAAAAGCCATGCGTATTTATATGCAGCGGATCTTCATCTCACGTCGCCGGTGTCGAGTACCTGAGAACTTCGTTTACGATTGTGCATTTGATGGTGCGCACTGGGACAGCCGATCACATTGCTACACCTACCTCTTCGAGTCCTTTGCAGCACGCAAAATAATCCGAAAAGGGCCAAGGAGGTAGCATTTTGCAATGAATGCTGTATGCTGCAAGCCAAGTGCAAATATTTGCATTGCAGCATGCTGCAATGCGAAGAGATAAGGAGGCAGCATGCTGCAAGCCAAGGAGGTAGAATGCTGTTCTGTAGTTTGCCTGATCCAAGTGTGCTGATATAAACGTCCTTCCCGGCATCTTAAAAGAAGCCTACAGCCCCGTCCCAGGTTTCTTTCGCAAGTGAAGGATTGGCAGCTTTCGGCGCCCGCGAATTAATAGCACAGTAGTCTAGCGCATGCATGCACAGTTCGGGCCTGCACCGCATAGGTTCTGGTCGGTCGGCACGGTGTTCGGAGATCACAGTTCGGGGGGCTCGGTTCGGCGGCGGACGGTGTGGTGGCGCTGCGGTTCGGGGCGGCACGTTCGGCGAATTACGTTCAGCGACACTCGCTCCCTCCGTCGCTCCCACTGCCGCGTTCTTTGCCGTCGGATAGAGTTTCGAGTGTTGTGCTGGCGCCCTGGGAATGGCGAGTTTCGCCGGTTCCGGGAGTGGCGGGCTGGGTTCCGTCGGCCCTGGGAGTGGCAGGCTGAGTTCCGCTGATACCGAGAGTGGCAGGCTTGGTTCCGCGGGCCCTGGGAATGGCGGGCTGGGTTCCGCGGGCCCTGGAAGTGCCGGGCTGGGTTCCGCCGACTTCGGGAGTGGTAGACTGAGTTCCGCTGGCCTCGAGAGTGGTGGATTTTGTTCCGCTGAGTATAGGCACTCCTTTTGGTTCTCATCGTTTTGCAGTGGACACCTTAGCTAACGAGAATAGTCGAGATCGCCAATCGATACAGTTCACCAAAGTTTAGGATTATTACGCCCCACAAAGATTGACGATGCAATTTAAACTTCTGGCATGAGCGAAGAGAACGGCTTGAGCCATCGGAGTCTTGCTACAGCAGGCAATGGCACATTGATCTTTTGACCGCTTCATTCGTGTTATTAAAAGGACACGGAGGTAATTAGAAGAGATCGTCGAATCTCAAGGCCTCAATCTAATTGGCTTGATAATGACGCGATCAAACATCCTGGAGAAAATGTGTATGCATCTACTCGCGAAGGTTAATGCAGAAACGCTCTCAGAGTGGGAGGGAGGGGCGGGACAAGGGAGGGAGGGAGGTAAAGGAGGGGAAAATCCATTGTGAAGGCGCATTCTTCCATGCAGACAACCATGGAACAGTTCACTCAGCAAAAGCTGTGCCACCAACCCTTGAAAACAATGAGTTGCCGCATTGTGCCTGTCAGTGTTTAGCAGCAATGATTTCATGCTGTCATGCTGAACTTGTTGAGAGCTGAGACACTTCGGTGGCATGCGTGCGAACACCACAACCCCGGACCATTATTCGAAAACATCTCTCCTGCCCATACGTGGTACGGACACCACAACCCCGGACCATTATTCAGAAACATCT
Source organism: Ashinkailepas kermadecensis (assembly GCA_034440615.1). NCBI lineage: Eukaryota > Metazoa > Arthropoda > Thecostraca > Neolepadidae > Ashinkailepas > Ashinkailepas kermadecensis. The sequence continues at coordinate 3,873 of JAOTOM010002586.1, read as the reverse complement.
CTTCTGCCCATACGTGGTGCGGACACCACAACACCAGAGCGGACACCATAACACCAGCCCATTATTCCGAAACACATCTCCTGCCCATACGTGCGGTCACCACAACACCAGAGCGGACACCACAACACCAGCCCATTATTCCGAAACACATCTCCTGCCCATACGTGCGGTCACCACAACACCAGAGCGGACACCACAACACCAGCCCATTATTCCGAAACACATCTCCTACCCATACGTGCGGTCACCACAACACCAGAGCGGACACCACAACACCAGCCCATTATTCCGAAACACATCTCCTGCCCATACGTGCGGTCACCACAACACCAGAGCGGACACCACAACACCAGCCCATTATTCCGAAACACATCTCCTGTCCATACGTGTGGACACCACAACACCAGAGCGGACACCACAACACCAGCCCATTATTCCGAAACACATCTCCTGCCCATACGTGCGGTCACCACAACACCAGAGCGGACACCACAACACCAGCCCATTATTCCGAAACACATCTCCTGTCCATACGTGTGGACACCACAACACCAGAGCGGACACCACAACACCAGCCCATTATTCCGAAACACATCTCCTGTCCATACGTGTGGACACCACAACACCAGAGCGGACACCACAACACCAGCCCATTATTCCGAAACACATCTCCTGTCCATACGTGTGGACATCACAACACCAGAGCGGACACCACAACACCAGCCCATTATTCCGAAACACATCTCCTGTCCATACGTGTGGACATCACAACACCAGAGCGGACACCACAACACCAGCCCATTATTCCGAAACACATCTCCTGTCCATACGTGTGGACATCACAACACCAGAGCGGACACCACAACACCAGCCCATTATTCCGAAACACATCTCCTGTCCATACGTGTGGACATCACAACACCAGAGCGGACACCACAGCACCAGCCCATTATTCCGAAACACATCTCCTGTCCATACGTGTGGACACCACAACACCAGAGCGGACACCACAACACCAGCCCATTATTCTGAAACACATCTCCTGTCCATACGTGTGGACATCACAACACCAGAGCGGACACTACAAGACCAGAGCATTACTGAGAAACATCTCGTGCACATGATGAGCAATGGCTCGACTTCAGCCTACTAGCCCAAAACTAACTAACAAATTAATTAACTGCAGCATAACACATCCGCTGTAGCTAGATAGCCTTCGTAGCGGGTGACGCTGTTGTTTTCTGACGGCGAGGGCAGCAGTTTCAAGTCGACGGGATGAGCGTGACACCACGGAACACATTTTGGTTAGGATAATTGCCGAACATTGGCGTCGGCAAGGGCTTTGGATGGGAGGGCTCGAGCGACTTTTTAGGTCGATTTTTTTTACGAACGCCAAAGGCTTGACGCTAAATTCACGAAGTTTGGGGGACGCGTTCCTCGTTCCTCGTGGTGGCGCCTTTCATACCGCCATGGACTGGCAAATACGGCATTGATATCAGTGGCGCTCAGCGGCTATCAGTGGCTCTGTGGTGATGTTAAGCTTCAAGCCTAGCCGTGCCCATTGTTCACGTCAAATCACAGCCTGCCCACCGCGGACAGCTGTGGAATTAATCCAAGCGACGTGGGCCCATGTGATCCAATACACGTCCTTCTGAAAACGAAGCGCCTGCTGACAGCCCAAGACGCTGCTCATCGAGACAATGCATTCGAAATAGCACTCTGGCGGCATTGATAGGCGTTCAATTTAATCAGGCAGCTGCAGTTACATACAGCCACATTCACAGCCACAGAGCCGGCCATTGTAGACACACATACAGTCAAGGAAGCTGCTGAATGTAGTCACTGACACGATTTCGACTTATACTGGAGATAAAATTGTGGAGTATGACAGAGAGAACTAATGTAATTAACACGTGCAGTACCTTTGTTTTCCACTTTTGCATCACACATCTGGTTATTACGACCATAGACGACCATACACCAAAGGGACACGCAAAGGCGCCAAGGGACCAAGGTCTTCCGTTAGGCTTGTAAAGTGCTTTCGGAGCCTGAAAGAAACTGAGAATGAAGACGAACCCTACATCCACTGGCGGATCCAGGGGGGGGGGGCATTCCGGCCATGCCCCCCCCCCAAGCGCTTCAAAGGGGGGCCATAGTGTCTTTTGGCCCCCCCAAACCAACAAAAGTAAACGGTATTAAAATGCAGTAGCATTTGCTGAGGTTAAAAAATAGCGTTCCGGGTGAAATAATCTCCAATTTTACAGGTATTTTGTTATAATTGTTCGGAAGCACAATATGGTAGCATAGTAGATACTGACACATCGAGGGTTCTATGCTGTTGAAGTTCTGCTTACAGCAAGAGATGACGAAATCAGCAGTTTCATTATTCCTTCGTCAGATAGGTTCATGAAGTTTGTTTAGCCAGTAACGGGCAAGCGGACCCAGTGAACTAGATTTCGAAAGCGGAAGTTGAACAGGATGTTTTGTGCGAGTGACCAGTTGAGCCCAGTTGAGCAGCATGTTTCGTATGTTGGTGTTGGGGTTGCTAAGATGAAGAGACAGGCTACATTGACTGATTTTTTCAAGAAGAATAGCAAGAGGAGGTATGTATTTACACTGGCGGATCCAGGGAGGGGCCATTCCGGCCATGCCCCCCGAAGCGCTTAAAAGAGGGGCCATAGTGTCTTAGTATAGTGGGGGCCATAGTCCGAAAACAACAGAAGTCAACTAAATTAAAATGCAGTAACCTTTGCCGAGGTTAAAAAATAGCGGCTGGATGAAAGAATCTCCAATTTTAAAGGTTTTTAAAAAAAATAATTGTTTGGAAGCCAGTATGGTAGCTAGTAGATTCTAACACACATCGAGGGTTCCATGCTCTAAGTTCTGCTTACAGCAAGAGTTGACAAAATCGGATCCGCCAGTGTGTACACGCGCATGAACGTTGACGTGGTACAAGACGTTGAACGAGAACGTGAACGTTTTGGTAAACAAGAACAGAAATCCGGTAACACAGAAACGGTGGAGGTAGGCTGGGGACCCTACACAGGAAATTATGTTGTCATTTATTATTTTCTTTCTTTCTTCAAATGGGCCCCTTTGCCAAATAGTGGTCGAAATCCGGTGCTTTTAACCAAAAATAGCGGGAGAAGGGGCACCCTCCAAATCTGTTCGACCCCTCCCCTGATGTAATTCCTAGGTACGCCACTGGGGGAGGGGGAGGGGAGGGGCTGACGCCGAAAACCGAAAGTTGCCCCCCCCAAACCGGTGGGCTAGATCCGCCAGTGCCTACATCCTTCGCTTAACTGATTTGTTCGAAAAACATATTTGTTAACAAATAAATATAAGATCCTACTCCGCAACAGAAACAACAAAAAAGGGAAAAAGCGTCCAAGCATCGTCGCAGGCCGTTGTGACCCGTGGCGTTGCCGCGATCTGCGCCAGTAGCGGTGCCAAATGATGGCAAATGTTCCGGATAAACAGGCGTCGACCACAAGCGAGTGCCGCCGGATAGAAGATCTGGCGCGGCCAGTGGAGCCTTCCCTAACAAGGTGGACCGTACCGACGGGATAGAAATAGTTTTGAACCCGGGCGCGACGTTCACCTTAAAAGCAGCGCCCCGAGGCCACCTGAACCGCATGTGATACGCATTGGTTCGTCCACAGTGGGACAATTGAAGCCAGGGTTGTCCGGGGAACGCCGTCGCCAGCGGACGAGCCGAAGGTCTGCGAGGTCAAAAGAAAAGAGTAGTGCCATCCGGCTTCACCCGGACCAGAGGCTTGATGAGGCCGTTCCACTGTGAGCAGGGCTGACGTCGAGGCTTGTCTCTCGCCATAGGAGCTGTCTCTCGGAATGGTTTAGGGCTTATCTGGGAGG